>LZPO01066275.1:552871-569169 GCA_001675575.1 Neotoma lepida
TATGCACTGGCTCCTTGAACCCTATCTTTCCAGGGTTGAGGCATGAATGGAAACCAGGGTCTTGCACGCACTGGGCAAGTGCCATGCCTCTGAGATATTTCTTCAGCTCCTGGCTCTTTCTAGTTTCCAGAGCCTTTCAAAGTAGCACCACCAACCAGAGACGAAGTGTTTAACATGTGAGCCTATGTACAACATTTCCTATTCAGCTCCTAACACCAGGGAGATGTGGCTCCAGTGGTAGAGCACCTGCCTAGCATGCACAAGAGCCCTGGGTTTGGTCCCCAGCCCCAGAAGCTGGGTGTGGTAGCACATGGCTATAATCCCAGAAAGGAGGAGGCAGTAGAATCAAGGTCATCCTCGACTACATAGAAAGATTGAGGCCATATAAAATTCTGTCAAGAAAACAAAACAAAACAAAAACAATGCCATCTGAGTAAAGCGGCTCCCCAGTGTCACTCTGTTCTAGACTCCCATCATGCTTGTTCTGGGCTGTAGCCTGCCCTGTCCTTCACCCCCACCTCCAAAGACTCTCCCCAGCCCACTAGATGCTGGTGCCACTAACAGGGCAGAAACACACCACATATGACTTACCTTCTTACCTCCCCAGACCTCTGTACCCTCTGCTGACCCATTCATCCTGGCCAGGCCCATCTCTTGTGTTACAAACACACACACACACACACACACACACACACACACACACACACACACACACCCCTCCTTGTCTCTTCCTTCTGGCCCCCGAGCCTGCCTGGGGTTAACCAATGCCTGGAGGCAGGTCAGGTGGTTGGAGACTATGAAATGGCACCAGATGGTGAGCTAGGCAGACACATCCTGCTTCAGTGTTTCCTGGTTGTGCCAACTCAGTAAACCATCTCTCTTCATTCTGCTTCATGGCTTCTGCTTCACTGTAAAGTGGGGGTTGAATCATATGCCTTGTGTTCCCTCCACAAATACCAAGCCAGAGAGCATAGAAGGCCCGGATGAAGACATGGAACTGAGAAGTTACAGAGATGTCAAGGACAAGTCTATATGCAGAGGGGACTGTGCCGGCATTGGCCACATACTGAGTACCTTCACTATGCCAGGCCCATGGGAGGCCCAGGGATTCCAGTTGTGAACCACCAGATAGGCTTCTGCTCTCGGGGGCTCTCTGCTTGGTGGACAACAGTGTGTGGACTAAGTCAATAACTGCCTCTGTCACTGTGTGCTGGAAGCTGGGGTACTCTGGACCTACAGATCAGGAGGATGGGGAGGCTGAGCAGATTCTCCAAAGTCCTGATGCACATAGAGCAGCATCTCTGGGGAGTTTATGAGATGCAAGATTCTGGGTCCAACCTCCCCAATGGCTGAATTAGAATCCTGTAGGCCNAAACCCAGAGAGCTGTGAATTGGACATGCTTCCAGCTGCTTCCTATGCAAAGTCAGGGGCAGAGCCTCTGTGGTGGGCCAGGTTACCATGGAGACTGCCCTGAGAAGGGGTAATGATGTCATGAGGATGCATAGCATGGTTGGACTGATGCTTGAACATTGCCTCCCCTGTCCCTCTCTGTCTCTCTCTGTCTCTGTCTCTCTCTCTCCTTCCTCTCTCTCTCTCCTTCCCTTCCTCTCTCACTGGGTTTCAAGTATCCCAGGACAGCCTTGAACTTGATATATGTCTCAGGCTGGCCTTGAACTCCTGATCCTCCTACCTCCACCTCCTGAGTCCTGAGATCACAGATTGGCCCACTGTCCTAGTTCATTTCTATTGCCATGATACAATGTTCCAACCACCAGTAACTCAGGGGAGGAAGAGTTTACTGTATTACACTTCTAGGTTAAATCCCAGTGGTAGAACTTGAAGCATTTAGTCACATCTTATCCACATCAAGAGAAGAGAGAAACAAATGATCGCATGCTTGCTTCCTTTCTTGCTTGTTCTCAGCTCAGTTTCTCTACTTTTACACAGTTTGGGAGCCCTGCCTAGGGAATGGTGCCACCCGCAGTGATCTGGGTCTTCCCACACCTATTACTCAGTTAAGACAATCCCCCACAGACCAACCCAGACTCTTCTCAGGTGAGTTGAGCTTGATCAAGTTAGCAATTAAAGCTAACCATCACAAGTGCCGTGCTATGCCTGGTTTACAAATGGCTGGGAATGGAGCCCAGGGAGTCACGCATGTTAGGTTATCAACTGAGCCACATCCCAGACCTGTAGGTGAATGTTTTGTCTGGGTCCTGCTAGGCCCCAAGCGGTCCAGCCCACCCTGTGGTCCCTCAGCCACTTATAAATTAATAAATCAAAAGCTTATATTAATTACAACTGTTTGACCATTAGCTCAGGCATATTACTGACTAGCTCTTATACTTAAATTTAGCCCATTTTTGTTAATCTATGTTTTGCCACGTATTCTGTGGCTTTACCCGTCTACAGGCATGTTGCTCCTTCTGCGGCGGCTGGCATCTCCTGACTCAGCCTTCCTCTTCCCGGAATTCTCCTTGTTTGTTTATCCCGCCTATACTTCCTGCCTGATTACTGGCCAATCAGCATTTTATTTATCAATCAATCAGAGCAACACATATTCACAGCACACAGAACAATATCTCCATCACAGACCCAAGTGTCTTGATATGAATAGAAATGTCCCCTATTGGCTCATGTGCTAATCAGTTGGTCCCCAGCAGGTGGCGCTGTTCTGGGAGAGTCTGGAAACTTTTTGAGTGGGGCTTAGTTGAAGGAGTAGGTCACTCGAGGGCAGTCTATGAAGGTTTTGCACAGTATTCAATCCCTTTCTTGTGCTCTGATACTGTCCACCATGAGGCGAACAGCATCCTTTTGAAGATGTTCTTACCACCATAACCTTCTGCCTCACCACAGGCCTGAAATCAGTAGGGCCAAGGACTGCAGACTGAGCTCTGGGAAAGAGTGAGTAAAAATGAATCCCTCCTCTCTTGGGTGGTTTATGTCAGAGTAACAAGAAAACTGACTAATACAGATAGGGTTCTGTGGGCCAGCAAAAGCATCTACAAGACCAAGGACTTGGTCGTCTGAGGAACCAGGAGGTGAGCTACCCTTGGATGCTTCTGAATCTTCACCCAGAATCTCACAGTGAGCCTGGCAGGTGGAAAGCCCTGCACATTTCTGTTTTGGAACTGTCACAGAGTGTCTGTCTGTCCTACCATCCCAGAGGCTGCTCTTCCACCAGCCAGTCATGAATGTTCCCTCCCGGTCTGAGAAGGATCTTCCCACGTATCCCTGGGTGTGAGAGTCCATGTTCACTGTCAACTTGATAGGCTCTATAATCACATAGGAGATAAACTTCTAACCTGTGTGCTCGGAGTTTCAAGATGGAGTTAACAGAGGTGGGAAANGCTACCTTGAATGTAAGCAGCACCATCCCACNGGCTGGGGCGAAGTAAGAAGGAGAGAGTCAGCTGAGCATAGACATTCATCTCTCTCTGCTTCCTGACTGTGGATGCCATGAGACCAGCTGCCTCAGTTCCTGCTGCCTGCCTTCCGCACTGTGATGGACTGTGATGCAATGTGAGCAGCTACCTCANGGCCCCGATGCTGGGCCTGCCCTGCCCCAATGCACTGTGCCCTCAAACTGTGACCACAGTCAGCCCTCCTCTCTTCAGCTGCTTTTGTCACAACAATGAGAAAAGTAANGAAGCGAGTGTGATTCGCGCCTGGCCGGGTCATTTCCCGAAGATGCTGCTCTCTATTTCCAGCGTCTGGAGTCCCAGGAGGCCAAAGAGGAATCTGTGTCCCCTTCCTGAAGCACACATTTCCATGTGGCTGCAGGATGCAGCCTCCCTGTCTCCTCAGTGGCTTCTCCAGTATTGGAGGCAGGTGACCACTTCCAGAGCCTGAGAAGAGGGACTCGGAGCTGGCTGGGGCGGGCCAAGCCACCAGGGCTCCAGTCCATGTGGTAGCTGACCTTGCCTGCCTGGTCAGACAGAATTAGGTGTCAGAATGTCTGAGAGCCTTCCGGAGGTCATGTTGGGCAGGGATCTCAGAACAGCCAACCTAGAGCTGGCTGAGGCCTGGTAAGAGTGCTTGAGGTAGGTAGGAACCCCTGCCAGCTGACTCAGAGACACTCTGCATGTCAGCCAGGCCCTGGGCTGGGGTGGAACCGGGCCAGGCTTGAGCTATGCGGAGCAGACATTCTGGAGCTGACTATCCCAACAGCCCAGGGCTGTCATGGGCTGTCATGGGATGTCATGGGGTGTTTAGAGGGAGAACAGAGGACTCCAGGGTGGGGACAGAGTGGCAAATGCAGGGGCACTGGTAGAGCAGGAACCCCACATAGCCTTCCTATCTTCTCAGCCCAGGGAAAAGTGCCCCTGCCAGGCTGTTCCTCCACAGCACACTTACTGAACACCCACAGGTGCCTGTTCAGCCAGTTCAGCTCCACCCTCAGGGCGAAGAGGGCTAGGAGCAGAGCCAGGAATTCCTGGCAGGTGAGGAAACCATCCACATGGAGGCCCAAGCTTTTGAGTGGTACTTTGAACAATTTGTATATTACTAGTTTGGTGGGTTTTAGAGAATTTACTTATGTCTTCAAAAGATGAAAGAAAAGTTAACAGTGTGCAGGGCTCTAGCTCTGTAGGGGGAGCNCTTGCCTAGNGTGCACACAGCCCTGAGTTCCAGCCTTCGCACCGCATAAACCAAGCACAATGGCACAGACCTGTTATCTCAGCACTTAGAAAGTGGAGGCAGGAGGAGCAGAAGTTCAAGGTCATTTTTGACTACCTAGTGAGTTTGAGGCCAGCCTGAGCTACATGAGACCCTGTCTAGAAAGAAAGAAAGAGAGAGGNGGGAAAGAGGTAGGGAATGAGGAGGAATAAAGAAGGAAGGAAAGAGAGGAAGGGAGGGAGGGACGGAGGAAAGAAAAAGACACAAGGCCGCTGGAAAGCCATACAATTGATGTGATGACTGGCTCAGAGGAGAATGGCTGCAGAGACGAGACCACAGACGGCCTCGCAGAGTGCACTTCCCCAGCCATGTGCAGCAGGGCCCTGTGGCCAGGGACAGGGATCTGCTAGTCACTACCCACACAGAGCAGAGCCTGAGGTGTTCTTGAGAAAATGCCAAGGCTTACGTGTCAGCCACCCCAGGAGAATGGAGTTAAAACTAAAAGGCACAANGAAGAGCCATGCTCTGTGGCCACCCAGGGGAGGTTATAGGCTCCCCTAGACTTGGGAAGCTCTCATGTCAGCTCCAGGCCCAAGGCAGACACCCAACACCACGTGTGCCTGTGTCTTGCCTAGAGATGGCCCCAGGGGCAGGTCTAGGGTGAAGCTGGATGGAGAAGTGGAAGGCCAAGCTGGAGGGTAGAATGTGACTTCGGGGTCACTTTTCCCTGCGCCGACCCACCCTTCAGTCCCTGGCTTATTTATAAGTCAGCGCAGATGGCCTGATGATAAGCTGGGACTATTTCTGGAGCATATGACAGAGGAGTCAGAACAACCCTGCTNTGGGGCCCTACACCGGCTGATGGAGGTCAGCAGGGAGCCCACAGTTCCTCCTTGGCCGATGAGAACTTGATACAAGTGGTTGCGTAGTATGACCAATGATAGGAGATTGTAACCCTCCAAGGAGTTGATTTAATATGAATTTCATCTCCATAGAAAAGTACAAAAGTACGAAAAGTCCTGTGCCTTCCCACTCATGCTGTGGGGAGATCAACCCGCTTGTAGAGACTAGAAGAAAGTGCTAGCATGCGCCACTTGAAGGAAAGGGGAAGCCACCAAGGTCCAGAGAGGTGTAGTCTTGCTGGAAGTCACACAGGCCCTATATGACAAAGCTCAATGGATGCCCAGGTCTGTTATGACCACAGAACTTGCAAATATCTGGCCACCATATTATCCTTCCGGAATATTCTTCTTGTAGGGAAAGCCAGAAATGTCCCCCAGCTCACTCTGAGAGGGTGATGGCTTCTGTAAGCCAAGTAATAAACATCCCAGTAGATAGAGTGCTGACCACGGTGTGTGTGTGCGTGTGAGTGTGTGTGTGTGTGTGTGTGTGTGTGTGTGTGTGTGTGTGATGACCCTGAGACATTCCCACAGAGTAGACTTGGTCACCTAACTCAACAGAACTGCAGAGTTAATCTTTTGTTTGTGGTAAGTATTCCAGGCTTGGTGACACTCCACAAGTGGCATTTCCTGTCATTTGTCTAGCTTTCAAATATTAACCTCTACCTGAGAAAATCAACAGCTTAACCATTAACCCCGGGCCCCCAGCAGAGAGTCCCCTGACCGCTCCCAAGTGCAGGAGTCAAGATGGAACCTTGGGAGGGATGGAGGCCTGAGTTCCTGGGGAACCCACTGAGGTCTCAAGGCAGAATGAGGAGCACACTTCAGCCCCTCCTGGGTCTTGCATCAGGCTCAGAGCATATGACTCCTGCCTGGTTCTAAGAGCAATCCTCAACCNTGTGTGTCTGTTTTCATGTTTGTGTTCCTGTGTATTCGTGTGTGTGTTCCTGTATATTCAGGTGTATGTGTGTTCCTGTGTATTTGTGTGGTATGTGTGTATTTTTGTGTGTGTGCACGTATGTGTGTGTTCCTGTGTATTAATGTGTGTGTGTATGTGTGTGTTCCTGTGTATCTGTGTGTGTATTCCTGTGTATTCATGTGTGTGTTCCTGTATATTGGTGTGGTGTGTGTATTTGTATATGTGTGCATATATGTGTGTGTTCCTGTGTATTCATGTGTGGGTGCATGTGGAAGTCAGAGGACAACCTCAGGATACCATCATCCTGTTTGTTGAGTCAGTGTCTCCCATTGGTCTGGAACTCGCCAGCATGGCTAGTCTGGCTGTCCAGTGAGCCCCAGGAACCTATTGGTGTGTGTCCCGCCAGTCCGGCACCGGGATTGCAAATGCATGCCACCGTGCCTGGCTTTTTAAAACTGTGAGTTCCTGGGATCTGACTCAGGTCCCCGTGTCTGCAAGGCACTTAGCTGACTGGGCCATCTGCCCAGCTCCAGGTTCTTTTCTTAATGATACACTGAGATGATAGACTACAAAGAAGAGAATAAGAATGCAATTAACACTTAAATACAGGAGTTATGATAGTGTTGATTGATAATAACGATAGGTATTTATTTATTGGCTGATTGACTGACGATGGTGCTAGGGATTGGACGGAGGGTCCTGCCCTGTACCACACTCACTTTACCACACTTCTCATCATAACTCTGAAGCAGACATGATTAGCCCCATTCTAGAGATCAGGGAACTGAGCCTCAGAAGATTAAATAATTTGCTACAGTCACACAACCAATAACTGCCAGTCAGTACTCCCTAAACAAGAATGCTGCAGTGATTAGCCATGCCCTCTTTGAAAGATGGAGTTGAAGAGTGCTATACATGGCCATATTTGCTAAGATGCTCCCTGCAGGGCTGGAGAGGTGGCTCAGTGGTTAAGAGCACTTGTTGTTCTTGTAGAGTATCCCAGTTCAAGTCCCAGCACGCACATAGTGGCTTCCAACCATCCATAACTTCTATTCCAGGGGATCCAATGTTGTCTTCTGACCTCCTCAGGCACGAGAAATGCTCAGGGTACACAGACATACTTGTGAGCCAAATCTCATACATATAAAATAAAATAAATAAATCAAAATAAGTAAAAATTTGAAAGTTTAAAGATGCTTCCTAGCCCTTACAGGGCTTTCAGAGAGGGGACATCAGGAGTCATCCAGCAACCAAAGATGTGTGTCTCCATCTCTTTTGAGCTTCTTGGTCTGCACCATCAACAACAGATGTGTTCTCTTGCCCTTACTCCAGCCATCCTGACACCACACTGCCCATCCCACCTCCCTCATCACAATTTGCCAAGAGTGTGAATTTGAGAACAATGACCCACGAAGCACTCCCCACCAGACCTTCACTGTGGGTTGGGAAGGAGGCTCAGTGGTTATACTGAGTGGTGCTGGTTATACCAACATGAGGACTTGAGTTCAGATCCCAGAACTCGCATAAAGCCAGGTGTGAAATCACACATCTGTAATCCCAGTGTTCCTGTGGGAGGAAGAAACAGAAAAGTCCCTGGAAGCGCTCCTGCAAGCTAGCTAGGCTGGCATGGGCAGCAGTGTTGAGGCTTGTCTCAAACAAGNACCAGTTGCCCTCAACTTCTACACATATGCCCTGGCATGTGTGTGCCTACACACATACACACAGACATACCTGTATCACACACACACCTCATATATATGCACACATTCAAAGACTTGAAAATTGACAAAAACTCACCTTAATAAATTGTGTTCAGAAGCCGATGGTGAGAAAGCACTGGCTGTCTCCAGAGAAAGGAGTCCAGGTAGACCATGTACCCGATCCGACAGCTGACGGAGCAGACAAACCTGGACCCACCCTGGACAGCCCACCTGGTCCTGAGGACAAGTGCCCCACCCCAGATGACTGGACAGCGTCCACCTGCAGAGTGCACCCAGGCTGAGGGAGGTTCCTACCTGATACTGTCTCCAGGCCCAGATCTCCTGTCTTCTCTCTGGAGAGTTCCTGCAGGCACTGGGCCCGTTCCTCTTGCAGCACTCGGAGCACATCACACAGTCGGGGCAGAGCTCCGGCCTGCAGGTGGAAAACCAAAAAGTGTCATCAGTGTCCACTGGCTGTTGACAGAGCCTGATTTCCTCAAGCAAGAGCAGGCAAGCAGATGACTGACCATGAGGGTGGGAACGTCAACTCCCGCGTTGGTCTCCAACATCAGCTCCGACCTCATTATCTCTAGATGGGGATGACCTCATTATCTCTAGAAAGACCTAACTCTCCACCGGCCTCCTCATGACCATGTAAAGAAGGGGACCTTTGCTACCTCTAGGATGGGGTCAAAGTCATCTCTGTGGATACCAGCCCTCTACCTCATGGCCAGAAATGAGAGAGAAACAGGAAGAAGAGCATCTGGGGTCCTACTCCCCTCTTCAAAGGTACACCTACAATGACTGGGAGGCCTCCCACTTGGTCCCCACTTAAAACTTCCAACCATCTCCCAATAGCACCAAACTTGGTAACTCCTCAACACTTGGGAGTCACGGAACATTCCAGAATCAATTTTTAGAAAAAAATAATTTTTAAGTGTAATTCTAGCAAACATGCACAAACTTGGGTGAGAAGAAGTATATGATGTTGATTGTATGGGGGCGTGCATGAGTGCAAGTGCCCCTAGGGGCCAAAAGAGGGCGCCAGACTCCTGGAGCTGGAGGTTCAGGTGGTTATGGAGCCACCAGACTCTTGTGGAGAATCAAACTGTGCAGGAATATAGTTCTCCCTCTTAGCCTCAGCTCTCCAGCCCCAGCTCTCCAACTCTTAAACCAACATTATTTCTTGGGTTATTGGGATATCCCAAACTTCCTATTAAGGAAGTTAAAGATTTAGATGTTTTAAATTCTCCCTGGAAGTATTTCTCACCCCCGGATTCCGTACACTCCGTTCATATCACTTCTAGTGAAAGCAATGCTCAATGTTTATAACGGCTTCTTTTGACAATGAAATATTGTTAGCTGTCGAAGCGAGTCCCATAAGAGGATTATGTGTCCTGGGCATTTTGCCCTGTTCCCCTCCCCCCAGGTCAATGCTCTTTTCCATTCGATTAGTTTCTGTGTACCTGTTCTCACTTCCCATCTCCCCCTCCCCCGCCTTGTTTTTCTAGAATCCCTGCTAGTTAAATGATGGCCATCTGAACCAACCCCCCAGCCTTTCATCTTTCTGAACTTTTTCCCTACCATTTCCTCTTTGCAATCATCCCATGAAAGAGTTCCTTGATAGCATCTGTGGAAGCGCTTTTGTTTGTTCTGTTCTCTTGTGAGAACATATACGCCAGGCTAGCCTTAAACTCCCTAGGTAGCCAAGGGTGACCTTGAACTTCTGATCTTCCTGTCTCCATCCCACTCTATCCCCATGCCCAGTGCTAATAGCCTCTGGGGCTTGAACCCAGGGTTTTGTGCATGCTAGACAAGCATTATACCAACCAAGCCACATCCTCGGCCCACTTTTATTTATTAACCTGATATATTTTAATTCAATATTGGTATTTCCAGGGTCTACCCTGGCTAATTTGCTTTTTAAAAAGATTTATTTTTATTTATATGTATGGACCTGCATGAAATTATGTGCACTGTGTGCCTGCAGTGCCCTTAGAGGCCAGAAGAGGGCTCTGATCCCCTGGGACTGGAGTTAAGAGGCAATTGTAAACCTCCATGTGGGTGCTGGGAATTGAACCTGTGGTCTCTGCAAGAGCAGCAAATACTCTTAGCCACTGAGCCATCTCTCCAGCTCTAGTGATTTCCTTTTTAAAGAATTGGTACTTGACTTGTCATCTGTGTGAGTCTTTATACATCCAACAGTGTCTTTGTGGGTAATGTCACTTGGTTGAGGTTGGGCATGCTATCACACATAAGCTCACATTTGCTTCTGGGTGGTCCTCTGACATCCATCATGTCTGTCTTTGGGATGTTTTCCAAATGNAAGACATGTTTTTCTAAATCTTCTGACNTGAGAGCCAAAAACTGCCCCCTGGGAGCAGTCCTGCAGCTCTGTGTTTGTTACTGGGGGTCCCNATCTCACTGATTAATCCAAAGGAGTCCAGTTTGGGGCAATCTGTATGCTCTTGGATTCTTGGTCCTGCAATGGGGTGAAATGTCAGCCCACCCTGTTCACTAAGCAGATGGACTTGAAGCTATGGGCAGCCNTAGTCTGTCCTTGAGAAAGCAATGGAAGAATCCAGCCCAGCGTGGAGATGTGTTGGGGGGTGGGGGGGATCGTGAAGCAAGTATCAATAGAAGAAAAGAAAGATGCTGAGTTCTATGAACTGCTGTGAGTTTAATTTTGAACTCTTAAATCTGAGAAGATAAAATATAAGATGACAGAATTTAAAACTTTGCTAAATCCTTGGAGGTGTATAAGGGCTTGGTTGGTGAAATGCCATGCAAGCTTGAGGACCTGGGTTTGCATCCCCAGCACACCACAGCAGTTTCTGCAGTAATCCCAAGGCTGATGATGGAGAGACAAGAGGAGCAAAAAGAATCCCTGGGTCTTGCTCGCCAGCCAACCTAGCCAAATTGGCAAGCCCCAGGTGTCTTAAAAAATAAGGTGGGGGCCGTAGAGATGGCTCAGGAGATAAAGTGCTTGTCTGCAGCCCTGAGGACCACCAGAACCCAAGTAAATGCCTGGGAGGCATGGTGGCCTGCCAGTAATCCCTGCACCCAGGAGGTGATGACAAAGGATCCCCAGGGAAGCTGTCTAGGTAAATAGTTGTCCAGCTCTGGGTTTTGTGAGAAATAATAATAACACGATGGGGCTGGAGAGAAGGCTCAGCAGTTAGGAGCACTTGCTGCTCTTGCAGAGGCCCAGAGTCCAGTTCCCAGTACCCATGCTGGGTGGCTAGCAATCGCTTGTAACTCTGGCTCCAGGAGATCCAACATCCTCTTCTGGCCTCCTCAGGAAACTGCACTCATGTGATCATGCACCCGTGTAGAAATGCATGCATACACATAAATAAAAATAAAATAAAATAAATTTTAAAAGAAAAAATTGTGGAGAGTGACTAAGGAAAACACCCTACATCAACCTCAGGCCTCCACGTGCACATACACAATGTGCACCCACACACATATGAGCACACAGAAACACGTGCGGTCACACTATATACACATGCAAAGAAAAGAAATAAAAATAAGGTGGAGATCTACTGAAGAGGGCATGCGGTGTAGAACTCTGGCTTCCACATGCACCACACTTGCATACACACACACACACACACACACACACACACACACACGCCTAAATGCTGAAGACAATGATTCAACATCATCCTGCTCTTCACATCCCATAATGTCATTATTTGCCTGACAACTTGAGTGTGCAAATGAATGCTTTTGGTAGCACAGCGATAATTTAGTTTATACAGTGAAAAATAAGAAGGGAACTCACTGTCATTTGACCAGGCAGAACACGAAATGTCACCACCAAACATTGATTGGCATGTCTATATGCCCAGCAGTCTGCTTACCTATGAGGGCACAAAGGGGAATGGGATATAACTTCCACTCTTGGGGTTCATGGTCTTCAGTAGGTACAGAAAGATCAGTGGCTGGAGTGTGGTAAAGTGGTGGTAAAGGCTTTGAGGGAGGAGGTGCTGAGTGGAGGGCAGGGGTGGGCATGGGGACAGCAGGAAAGGACAATGTTTCACCTAGGTGCTGAGGTGAGAGTAGTGTGTCCAGACAAAGAGGTGCAGATAGTGAAGGGCCTCCAGGTGGGGAACGAAAGATTGAGTGGGATGATCTAAGTACAGAGAGGTGAGGTGGACGGATGGACAGGCGGATGGATGGATGGACAGAGAGAAGGATGGANGGATGGATGGATGGATGGAGAGATGGACGGACGGATGGAGGACTGCCTCCGAAGGTCACTTGGTAACAACAACAAAGCAAGGGGACGGTGGCCACTGGGTCCTATGATATGAAGGCTCCTTTGAGGCTGAGAAGATGCAGCATGAAGAGGCACGCAGAGGCAGATGGGAGGCAAGAACACAGGAGCAGCAGAAGACAAGGGCGCAGAGTCAGGACAGAGTCCAGCAGCGCAGGAAGCGGGAAGCTGTGTTCCTGCGCCTCTCTGCCCAGGTCAGCAGGGTGTGAGCTTCCTGACTCCCTGTCTCCACTGCTGTGCCTTTCTNCTGCTCAGATGATGTGCTGCTATGACTTGAATGTGTCACCAAGGTTCTCATGTTGAAAACTCAATTTCCAGTGTAATTGTGTTGAGAAGGGGACTCTGGAGAGGAGGTGAGGTTATTAGGGGAGCACCCATAAATGGATTCATGTTAATCATGATATATATGTTAATATATTGTTATATAATAATATCAATATATAATATAATTATTATATTATACAATATATGTTTATATTTAAATTATATATGAATTAAAGTATATAATACAATAATGTATTAATATAATATAATTAATATATTGATAATTTATATACATATGTATATATTTCATGGGTTAGTTACACTAGGAGTGGGTTTCAAATAAAGGGATATTTGCTCTCTCTCTCTCTCTCTCTCTCACACACACACACACACACACACACACACACACACACACACACAGAGTCTCTTGTCCTTCTGCCTTCTATAATGACATGATGATGTAACTTGAAGGCCCTAGTTAGAAGCAGCTCCTCAATATTAGATTTTTCATCCTCTGCAACTGTGTTAAATAACCCTCTGAGCTGAAGAGATCGCTCCATTGGTAAAATACTTGTCATGCAAGCATNAGGACCTGAGTTTGATTGCTAGAACCCGTATTAAAAAGCCAAACATGGCTGCAGGCCCTTGCAGTGTCAGCCCTGGAGAAGTGGACGCAGGGTGGTGCCAGGGTCTCCCTGGCCATCACCNAGCTCAGTCAGCAATTGCAAGGCCAAATGAGAGACTTGGTCTCACAAAAACAAGGGGGATGAGTGACACCCAAAGTTAGCCTCTAGCCTCCATGTGCACGTGTGTCTTNACATACATACACACACACATGCACAGGCACACAGGGAAATAAAGGGATCCCTACCGTGACTGACAGCACACTTAAGGATATTATAAGCCAGTCATAGACAAATTCTGTATGATATCACTTCTATAGCATCAAAACATGTCAGATGTGTAGACATGCTTGCCCAGGATGAGTGAGGTTCTGAGTCAAACCCCAGCATACACATACTCCAAAAAATAAATAGGTAAAAAACAGCAAAATGGTGGTTTCATGGAGCTGGGAGATGCAGGGAAGGGTGGGATACTGAGGGTTGATATCAAGAGCTCTACACACACACACACACACACACACACACACACACACGGCGTGGGAGCTCTGTGAAGGGACAGATGTAATTTGCTTAACTGAGGCAATCATTTTATAATGTACATCAGAACCTCGAGTCCCCTTAAACACACGTGATTTTTAATTGTGTGTTCATGTGTATGTATGTTCATGTACGTACAAGTGTGCGGACTGCGGAAGTCAGAGGACAACGTTGGGTGTCATGCTCAAGAATACCCTCTACTTCCTTTGATACAAAGGTCTCTNGTGGCCTGAAGCTCACTACCTAGGCTAGACTGTCAGGCCAGCAAGCCCCAGGGGTTCTCCTGGCTCAGTGTNCCCAGTGCTGAGATTATAATCATGAATGNACCACCATGCGTGATGCTTTGACGTGGGCTATAGGGATGGAACTCAGGTTCTCATGGTTGCCAGGCAAGCATTTACCAACTAAGCCAGTCCATCCTCAGCCCCAAACACATACAATTTTAAAGATTTTGTTTTTTAAAAAAAATGTCTAGCAAATGTGGCTAAATGGAGGCCACTGAGAAGCCTGATTCTGTGGGTGTTGAGAAGGCGCTAGGCTGCAGCATGAAAATCAGAGTGGAAACCGTGAGTCCAAGGAGCTGGCCACCAGGGAGCAGAGATGNGACCGGGAATGAAGGGTCCAGACTGTTTCACCAGCCCTGAGGGGTCCAGGCAAGGTGGGCATCTAAAGAGAGGGAACCTCCCAGTGTGACCTCACTTCTGAGTGGATGCTGAAGAAGTCAGACACAGAAGCAGGGCTAGGACAGACCTCAGGGGTTGGTCATGCAAGATTTGGTCACCTGGGGAAGGAAGTTCCTGAGGTGTGAGATGGTGCTGGGGTTTGGATCTAGAATGTTCCCCAAAGGCCTGTATGTTAGAGACTGTTCCTATCTCAGTGTTTTTTGGAAGGTCTTAGAACTTTTAGAAGTCAGGAACTAGTAAAAGATGGGTCAGGAGGAGTCCTCCTCCTTCTGTTTCTGTTCCTGCAATAAAATACTCTGAGAAATGATGGTGATGTTTTTCTGTATATTGTAAATATGCGTTGCTCTGATTGGTTGATAAATAAAATGCTGATTGGCCAGTAGCCAGGCAGGAAGTATAGGCAGGATAAACAAACAAGGAGAATTCTGGGAAGAGGAAGGCTGAGNCAGGAGACGCTGCTAGCCACCGCCAGGAGCAGGAAGATGTGAAGGTACTGGTAAGCCACGAGCTGTGTGGCAAAGTACAGATTTATAGAAATGGGTTAATTTAAATGTAAAGCTAGTCAGCAATAAGCCTGAGCTAATGGCCATACAGTTCATAATTAATATAAGACTCTGTGTGCTTACTTGGATCTGAGCAGCTGCAGGACTGTGCGGGAGCCNGGGCAGGACACAGAAAAACTTTTTCTTACAGAGAAAAGCAAACGAAGGGAGAAATGGATTATTCTAGCTCGCAGTTCCAGGATATAGTCCATCTTGGCGAAGTCACAGCAGTAGGAGCTTGAGAGAGCTGGTCACATGACATTCACGGTCAGAAGAAACCAGCAGCGAATGCATGCACGCCAATGCTCCGTTCCTTTCTCTACTTTTACACAATCAGAACCCCCTACCCGAAGAATGGCAACTCCCCCAACATCCTTCCACCTTAATTGATAGGATCTGAATAATCTCCCAGAGACAGGCCCATAGGCCAACCCAATCTAGACACCCCCTCAATGATACTCCCTTCCCAGATGATTCAAAACCATCCATCACATGGTGTACCTTTGAAGGGGATTATGGGGCCCCAGCCCCTTCCTGTCTTCATTTTGCTTTCTAGCTATGAAACATGAAATTTTGCTCCTCTGTGAACTTACCCTATGATGCTGGCCTCACCACAGGCCCAGAGCAGCAGGCTAATTCACCATGGACTTGCACCATGATGCTGGCCTCACCACAGGCCCAGAGCAACAGGCTAATTCATTGTGGACTGAATGTCCAAAGCTGTAAGCCAAAATCAACCTTTGCCTTCATAAGTTGATCACTCCATGTATTTGTTTCAATGACAAAAAGTTGAGCATCACAGGTAGGCAAGGTGTAGGGACTGGGCGTGACAAGAGAGCAGTACCCCCTCCTCAAAGAGTGGCATGGACTGAATGTTTATGTCACCCCAAATTCATACACTGAAGCTCTCACACCCAGTGTGGGTGGGTTTGGAGACAGAGACACTCAGAATGTAATGAATGTTAGTGAGGCGGTGAGGGTAGAGACTGGACCCTAAAGGATCCATGTTCTTGTAAGAAGAGACAATATCCACCCAGCATGCTCCCTGGAGAGGTCATGTGATGACAAAGTAGCTACCAAGAAGCCAGGAAGTGAACACCTGCCAGACCCGGATCTGGACTGTGGCTCCAGAACCAGGGAAAGGAAGCCCTTGTTGCTTCTGCTGGTCAGTCTGTGGAGTGTGTGTGTGTGTGTGTGTGTGTGTGTGTGTGTGTGTGTGTGTGTGTGT
>LZPO01066275.1:584282-618502 GCA_001675575.1 Neotoma lepida
CCACCATCAGATGATGACAGTATCATCAGTGCCCACCATCAGATGATGACAGTATCATCAGTGCCCACCATCAGATGATGACAGTATCATCAGTGCCCACCATCAGATGATACCTTTGAAGTTCTGCCTCCAAGATTCCTGGCTTCAAACTGAAGCTTTAGCCATTGGGGAGGAGAGGCAAGCCTTCTCTGCTGTGTCTTACTTTATTTTTAAAAAAGTACAACTTTTAAAAGATGTATTTATTTTATTTTATGTGTATGAATATTTTGCTTTAGTGCATGTGTACCACATGCATGCCCGGAGCCAGTAGAAGTCAAACCAAGGCTTCAGATCCAGAGAACTGAAGTTACAGATGCTTGTGAACCACCAGNTGAGTGCTGGGAATCGAACCCAGGTCCTCTGCATGAGCAGCATCTCTCCAGTCCCCTGCTGGGTCATATTTGAATTGTTGTTTCAGGGAAACCATGGGAGCAAGGATGAGAGAAGGATCATAAAGCATAAAGGATTATAGGAGTTTGAAAGGATCATTAGATAAATACAGCACACTAAAAAAATCTTCAAGACAGTGGGACAATGGTGGCACACATCTTAATCCCAGCACTCTAGAGGCAGAGGCAGGTGGATCTCTGTGAGTTCGATGCCAGCCTGGTCTACAGAGTGAGTTCCAGTGCAGCCAGGGCTGTTACACAGAGAAACCCTGTCTCGAAAAACAAATAAATAAATTTTTATTATTATTTATTATTAAATAAATTTTTAAAAATCTTCAAGACAAAAATCATTAATAGTATATTTAAATATCAAGTGTGGTGGTTAGTATTAGTTGTCAACTTGACAGGTTCTAGAATTGCCTTGGAGACNGGCCTCAGGCATACCTATAAAAGATAATCTAGGTTAGGTTAGTCTCTCGGTATGACTAAAGAAATAATCTTGATCAGATTAACTGCGGTGAGACTAGCCCACCTGCTGCACCATTCCCTGGCTGGTCCTGGACCGTGTAAATGGAGCAGGCTTAGTAGTCAGTCGTGTTCCTGACTATTTGATTTGCTCTATAAACGCCTGTCCCAAACTTCGTGTCCTGAAACAACCACCATGCTATTCTATCTCACAAACTTTGGGATCTTAAATTCAGGTGGGGCTCAACTGGGCCGTGGAAACAGTCACAGATTCATTAAGATCCAAGAGGAGAGGACAGGGACCCGGCTCTCCACAGAGTAGAGGGGATCACTAGCCAGTCTAAGCCACCACACTGGAGGCCAAGAAAGGGCAGTGAGGGAGGCGGGCATAAAGAGAAGGTAGGAGCAGGGTGGCAGCTGAGTCCTGTCTGTCCCTGAAAGCATCTTAAGCATTTTGAGTTTTATTCCCCATACAGTGTGAAGGCACCAGAGAGATTCAAACAAGGCAATCGATGGCCCTTCCTGTTCATGGAAACTTGTGACAAGCTTCTATGCCTGTTGTCCTGCTCATCTCCTCTTGTTCTCCTGGGGCCTAGGGCACCTCTCTGTCTGGTCATTGTGAATGCCAACTGCAGCATGCACATGAGTAGAGGAAGTAATTGACCATCTAGACCAGGCAGAATTGTAGGGCATCTACGGGATCCAGAATTCTCGAACTTTAATGAGCTTACAAATATCCTGGTGGAATTTTATTAAAACGCAGTTTCTGATTCAGGAGGTCTCAGCTAGCCTGAGATCCTACAGTCTTAACAAGATTCAGTGCCACAGCTTATGCTGAATGAAGGTCGAGGGTTAGGAAATCAGGCTGGGAATGGGGCTGGGGGTAGCTCAGTCGGTAAAGTGTTTGCCTTGTGAGCATCAAGACTTGAGTTTTCGATCCCCAAAGCCCACATAGAAAGAGCCAGGCATGGTTTCACCAGCTAGCAACGCAAGTGCTGGGGAATCGGAGACAGGAAGATGCCTGGGATTGATTGATCAGCCTGGGACTGATTGATCAGCCAGCCTAGATGAACTGGTTTAGTTATGGGTCAGTGAGAGACCCTGTCTCAAAAAACAAGGTGGGTGATAATTAAGGAATGACACCGGAGGTTGTGTTCTGGCCTTCATGGGTACACATGCATGCACATGCACACACACAAAAGAAATCATTGTATGTCAGGTGCTGGAAGCAGTAAGAATAAGATCATGGGACGTAGGGAGGGACTCAATAAGCAGAGGTGAGAAGGTGAATTCAGGTCTTCTTTCTGGTTTCCTTTCTTGTCATCACTTTCACTCTAATGCTTCTGATGGCTGCTGCAGCTCCAGAAAATATTTTTAGAGGCTCCAAAGCTCAGAAAGAGAAAGATATGGCAATGGCTCAGATGGACGATTAATCTAACAGGATCTAGAGTCACCCAGGAGGCAAATCTCTAGACTTGTCTGCAAGGGAGTTTTCAGACTGGCTAAACTGTGGTGGAAATACCCACCTGGAATGTAGGAAGCACTATTCCATGGCCTGGGGTCCTGGACAGAAAAAAAAAAGGAGAAAGTGAACCCAGCACCAGCATCCATTTCTCTCTGCTTCCTGACTGAGGATAGAATGTGACCAGCCGCATCACACTGCTATTGGCATGTCATCTCCCATGGTGGACTATACTCTCGAACTAAGCCAAGATGGACCCATCTTCCTTCAGTTGCTTTCGTCGGGCATTTTGTCAGAGCTCTGAGAAAAGTGACAAATGCAATATCATATCTCTGTGTGCCCTTCTTAGTAGAGGGGACACCGTAGTGTCAAGAGAAGTCTTAGGAGAGAGAAAGACGTCTACAGACTTCTCCCAGAAGTTAGAGTCTCATAGCCAGAACTGGATGACGTGCCCAGCCCTAAATTGACCAAGCATCCATGCTTTGCCCGGATGCAACAGGATCTGCAGCTAGAACCTAGCTGCTGTTAGACAATGGACAGTGACAACGGACCATGACCACATATGACAACAGGCACTGTGGCTTATGTGACCACATGGATACTTTTTAATATATAATAGGAAATATGTTTTCACTAAGAAAAAATGCTAAGTTTACATTTTGAAATGCAGCACAATGTACATTTACATAGGTAAGTGCATGGAAACATCTTGTAATCCATGCTAGGGGTGTGTGTTGGGTGGGGAGACTTGAGAGTGCTGGAAGCTGGGAACCTGCCTGCTCTCCTCAAGTCTTGTCCTGTTGGGACACAAAGCATAAAGAACTAAAGCAACCTGCTAGATCACCCAGTGACGATTTTCTTTCTCTTGGCCAACAGTAACCGAGTAATCACTATGGCTGAAGAACTGTGTCAAGGGCTGTGGGAGATCCAAAGATTAGACACCAGGGCCTTCCCTGAGAATTCTGCCTTTTGAGACATAAGCATAGAGATGGGGGTGTAGCTCAGTCGATAGAGTGCATGCCTAGCATGCACGAAGCCCTCCAGCCTCCTAGCCCCCTCAGCACTGCACACAAACTGAATGTGGTGCACACTTGCAGTTCCAGCGCTGGGGAGGTAGAAGCAGGAGACTCAGACATTCAAGGCCATCCTTGGCTACACAGCAAGTTTGAAGCCAGCCCAAGATGCATGAGACTCGATCTCACAACCGCAATCAAGGCACACACACACACATAATGATGGGTGTAACACGTAAAGAGATAAAGATGCTGGAACACAGTTGGGTGTGGTGGCACACACCTGCAATCCCAACACGTGAGAGGTAGAGACAGAGGATCAGGAACTCAAAGTCTTCGTATATAGAGAATAAGAGGCCATTCTAAGTTAGATGAGACCTGGACTCAAAAAGGTGTGGAAAAAAAGGTCTACAAAAACCCAAAGAAGAAAGAGTCTCTGTGGCTGGGAAAGTTATGAGGAGGGTTGAAAGTGAATCTTACCTAGTGCCAGTGTTAACAGATACTATTTTGATTTTACATGTGTGTGTGTGTGTGTGTGTGCTCATGCCATAAAACACATGTGGAGGTCAGAGGACGACAACTTGCAGGAGTCACTTCTCTCCTTCCATCATATGGGTCTAAGGATCAAACTCAGGTCATCTCGCTTGGAAGCTAGCATATCTAACCACTGAGCAATCCGTCCAGTCCCAAGATGAGGTTTTTAATAGGTAGTAACGATGGTAAGGAGTGAGGGAAAAGTGGAACAGAAAAACCCAATGAACCTTTGCAGATGGGGGAAGGGCTACATGCAGCACCAAAGATGTAGGAAGTGGACAGTACATAGAAGTCAGAGTCTTCTTGAGTCTTATCACACATAGCTGTAAATAACATCAAGTGACAAGTCGTATAGAAAGGGAGGAAGACCAGAAGAGCACGTGGAAAGAGGGACTCCTGAGTGGACTGTGTGAACCTCCAGTGCTTTCCAATTAGATTTGAAGTCTCCACAAGCAGGAATTCAGGCCTGGTACTTCAAACCCAGTCAAAAAATGATGGCTGGTGAGGTCCATGCTCTAGGGAAGAACTACTGTCGTTTCGCTAAAGCAGATGTTGCCAATCGTCCTTCTAAGTATTTACACCTATACCCATAGATTAGCACAGCCCTCAACCGTGGCCAGAGAAGCTGCTCTCTGCAGTGGGCAGCAGAGATTCATAACTGATCAAAGCTCTATGTGTCTATCGAGTGCTCATCCTAAACAGAACATCTGTATCAACCCAACTTCTGATCCAGCGCTCAAGGAAAGTCAAAGGAGGGTAGAAAGAGTGTAAGAGCCAGAGGACGGAAGGAAGGCTGTGAAATGCTGGCTTCTGGGATAACATGGCCATTGCACCCATGAACTCCCTGCAGCTGTGGTTATCTGCACCAGACCTCCACAAGGTCAAGTCAACAAGATCAGTCAACATTCCAGCGGCAGCACTAATTGGAGTTAGTGGGTTATTCACAGAAGAGGAAGTGGAGGGGAGGGGATGTGTTGAGGGCTCTTGGTCGGGACTGGGGATGCATATCATCAAGATACATTGCTTACATGTATAAAATTGTCAAAGAATAAATAAAAGATATACTATTTTCAAAAACTATGGAAACAAAGGCATGTGGGAATTTCTTCAAAATAATAGAAAGTACAGACGAAATTTGATTGGCTGAGATTTGATCATGGTTGCAGTGGGGGAAGCAGAACTTCTTTCTAGCAGTCTGCCTACCTTTGCCAGTGTATAAACTTTACCATAAATCAAAGTGTGAAACCGAGGGCGCAGAATATACAGTAGGAGGTCCCGCCCACTGTGCTGGGAGGCCCGGCCCCCATCTGCTCCGTCAGACTCCCCAGTCTTTGGTGTCGCCAAACTTTCTCAGCTCCTCTGGGGAATCCACTGGTTTTCCACATAGTTAAGAGGCTCCCTCTAGTCTTTCTCAGGCTCTGCACATTGCTCAGGGCCCTAAGGGCCCTCGCTCCAGAACAGAAGCCCGCCCAACTTCCCCCATGTTTGCGGACTGTTTGGGCGGGTCCCTCAGCATATCCTGGGAATGCGTTCACGTCGTCATGGCGACGCTCTGAGTAGGTTCCTGCGCGCAGCCGAATCCCGCCCCGCCCCGGAACTATCATCTGCAGGGTAAGAGGCCTCGGACTTGGGGCCTGAGTGTCCCAAGGTGACCGCTGAGCAGCTAAACGGGGAGACCCCAGGCAGGTGGCCAAAACGTGTTCATTTTGGGACTGGGCCCGGGATTGGGGTGCGGGGCCCAAAGAAACGATAGATGGTAGTGGGCGAGTCTGCGTTCTACCCAACCCTTAGCATGGATTGGAGTTAAAGGAAGAGGGGATTAGCCAGGGTGAGGCCCTGCCCAACTTGACCCTACCTGAAATACAGGCAGTGACTGTGTGGGACCAAGAGCAGCAGGGGCTGGAGGGGTGAACTAGGGGCACCGCATTGGAAGGCGGGTGTGCACGAGGAGGCTTTAAGCTGTGCTGAGGAGCAAGCCGCCTTTGCTACTGAGAGGGGATGCAGGGGAGAGGACAGACCAACTTATTTCTGAAAATGATTGTTGGACCGCTGCTGTGTACCTCACTATATTTTTGTGTTCTCTGGGGTCGTCTTTAATGCTATGGGACTTCTCCAAGAAAAACAAAAGCCAAACTCATGAACATACATTCTTGATTTTACCTTCAATTTCAAGGGCTTCTCTGAGCAGCCCCCTGGCTTGTGCAAAGGCCTGTAGTTAAGAATTACATCCGATATAGAAATGTGGGGTTTGGGGCCAGGGAGATGGCTCAGTAGGTAAATGTGCTTGCTTTGCAAGCCTGATGACCTGAGTTCAATCCCCAGAACCCACATAAAAGTGGAAGGAGAGAATGAATTCAGGTTTATCCCCTGACCTCCACAAGTACACTGCTGCTCCCCACCATACACACACACACACACATATACACACAATAATAATAATTAAAGTTTTTAAAAATGTGGAATTTATAAAGTTCTGTTTCAAGGCAATAAATTATTAATGCCAAATAACTTATAAAATAGTAATTGAGAAAGAATGTTAAAAGGGGTTGGGAATCAATGTTTATGAGGAAAGTGGAATTTCCAATGACTGTCAAGGACAGTAGGGACCTCCAGAGTTCTAGGCATGCTCCAGGTCTGTGCGACCTGGCCACCCGCAGGCTTCCTTACCTCTTTATCACCTCCTGATAATAGAGGGGGAAGGTGACTTAGGAATGCCTGTATCTTGCCAATGTCAANATGTTGAAGGGACCCTTGTTGATTTACCTCTGAATGTGATGTGCAGACACGTCAGAAAGAAGAATTTTAACTGTCAGTTTGACACAGTCTAGAATCATCCGGGAAGAGGGTCTTCATGAGGAAATCTGGATTAGATTGGCCTTTGAGTATCTGTGGCTTGATTGTTGATTGATGTGAGAAGACTCAGCCTGTGGTGGGCAGCGCCATGCCCTAGGCTCGGCCCTGCACCGTGTAAGGTGAAGAAAGCCAGGAAGCAAAAGAAAGCAGGTGGCACGGGAGCATTCACTTCTCTCTGCCTTTGACTCCGGATGTTACTGTGACTAGTTGTTTGAGTTCCTGCCTCAACTTCCCCGTGATGATCTGGAGTTGTAAGCCCAAATAAACCCTTCCCCCCCTGCAATTGCTTTTTGTCAGGATGTCTTATCATAGCAACAGAAAAGAAACTAATACATGGCCCTGGCCCCCTCTCTACCCCATGTTGGGGCTGTCTCTTATACACATCTAGATGTGTATAAGAGACAGGCCCCAGCCTGTGTGCCCACAAAGCATCCCAGGAGCACACTTTAGAAAAGCTCTGAAGAGTCATGGGAGTTTGGAGTGTGTTGCCATATTGGGTTATGGTGTGTGATATCAAATGATTAATGAGACAGCCACGTGTGGGAATGCAGCATCCAGCAGATGAGAGCAGGCAGGGCCGGAGCCACAGTACATCATGCAAGGGACAAGAGGTACTTTGTCAAAAGCTAAGAAGAAATATGTGCGTGATTTCTCATGATGATTCTACCACTCCTGTTTTTCTCCCCAGGAAATGACCTTTGGCCCTAGAAGGACAATTCCATTTTTCATGAGAAGATGGCAGTTGTGAAAACGCCCGTGCAGGAACTNAAAAATGCAGAAGAACCCTTTGATAAGGTGTCACCCATCCTCCTCAAGAGCCTGGTGGAGGAGCCCAAGAAAAGAGCAGAAGTGCCTAACCACCTCCTGGAATCCAGTGAGTGGGCAGCGACCATTTGTCTACGAGTTACATCTCCAAGGGATCCAAAGCCCAGGAAGCTGGGGTTTGTGGGTGCTGATTTAGCTGTATCATTTTATAGGCTCACAATAGTTTTTATTATTAAGAATGCTAGTCCTGTTTGGATCTAGCTGTTTAAATGGTAGATTTTAAAACATTTATTTGTATTTTCATTTATGTTTATATATGTTTATCTGTATAAGCCACATATGTGTGGGTGGCCATGGAGGCTATAAGAAGGTATCAGTTCCCCGGAGCTGGAGTCATAGGCAACTGTAAACCATCCATCATGGATGCTAGGAATCAAACTCAGGTCCCTTGGGAGAGCTGAAGTGCTTTCAACCCTTGAGCCATTTCTTCTGCCTCCACACAATATATTTCTGTGGTATAAATTAATCACCAGTTCCATGGCTTCCATCACCTCACATGACACTGGTGAGGAGAGTTGGATGAGAGGTGAGATTAGAACATGAGGCTGGAGAGAGAGCTAGTGAGCCAAGTCCCTGTCTTACAAGCATGAGGACATGAGTGATGTGCACTTGTAACCGCAGCAGCACCGAAGAAGATCCCCAAGAATCGAGATCCCTGAGGCTCTCTGGCTGGCCACCCTAGCCTAAATGGCTACTGCCAGGCCAGTAAGACACCTGCCTTAAAAAACAACATGGACAGTGAATGACAACCAACGGTCCACACACACACACACACACACAGAGTTAACATACAAATAAAAACCCAATGTCAGAGAAAGACTAGAATACTCTCCCACCAACGCAGATGTATAGTAAAACGATTGCAGAAAATATGGCTGCTACTCAGATGACCCAAAAGCACACCTTACATCAGATGTAAGGATCCTAATGTACACTACACCATCCACCATTGAACTTCCCACCTTTCTCCAGCCCTGCTCCACTTCTGTTTCCTAAAGTGCTTTTCTCTCAATAAACTATTTCTGTTTTACCACCACTCACATGTCCTGATGCATAATTCAATTCTTTGCTCTGGGATGCAAGAACCTGGAAATCCCAGGGAGCACCCTCCAGAAGCACCATCCAGGACCACCTTCTGGGAGCACCCTCCAGTGTCCAATATCTGCCTGTAATACCACAGGCAATCTCCATCCTCAGCAGGTGTTGGGACTACCACACTCCTCACTTCAGTCTCCTCATCCTGAGCTTCCTTTCTAGAACCCCTTATACCCATCTCTGTCCTGCTTGAATACTCAAGGGCTCTCTGTATGCTGGATGAAGTGACGGTTCTCAGCACAAGGGGACAGAGGCAGGGCTCTACACTGTCAACCTTCGAGCCTGAGGAGTTCCCCTAATCTTTTAGGGACCTCACTTGGGCTGAACCAGGATTCATTTCTTTGACATGGAAAAAAATTTCAGAACTAGGCAGTTTAGGAAGCAGACTTGGGTTTATTAAATATATTTTAACAAAGGCTTAGGCACAAGGGTTAAGAGAAAGAGGGGCGCTCAGCAGAAAGCAAGACAGATGGGAAGCCGTTGATGCGAGCTTCTCCAAGAAAGTCCCCGGAGGTAACACATACCCAAGTGTGGTGCAGGCTTCTGGAGGGACAGCTGTAATTAATGACCATATTATTAGATGTATAAACCATTTTAGTGGCTTTCAGGTTACATTTCAAAAGGTTGCTAAGGACTCTTCTTTCCTTGTCTCTCTCTTTTGATGAGATTTCAGGGTGACTGGCAATTCTTTAGATGGAGTTATAATCTGATAAAGTAAAACAAGAAACCACTAGGTTTGCACAAGGGTTTTACCACAGTCCCTTCCCTACAAAGAGGGTCTCTAACTGGTTCAATTGGACTCCAGGGTGAGGGGCTCCTCTCCCTTCTCACGTCTCTCCAGGTTTCCCTGTCTCTCTTTCCTACTTCACCCTGAGCTGTCTGACCTGACACCATTGCCATGCACATGTCATGTCTGACTCATCCCCAGGACTAGTCACACAAGTCACCCACCAGGAAAGACTCTTGGGAAAATCCTGTGGCTTGATGGGAAGGGATAACCATCAATCTGCATGAGTTTCACCTGGTGGCCATAAAACAACTTCCTGAAAACATTCTAGTTCTGTTTCACTGTTGGAGCAGCTGACACGTGGGGAAGTCCCACCATTTACCGGAAGTGGACACCTTGTGAGGGAGGAGGTGACATTCAGCTGGTGGCCAGCCATGGCCAGCTCTGCATCTTCATGTTTAATAACTCCATTCTAGTTTCATTTCCAATGCTGTGGTGGAACACCCTGACACAGGCAACTTAGGGGAGAAGGGTCTATTTCAGTTCACAGTTCCAGGTCACAGTCCATCCTAGCAGGGAATTCAAGACAGGGATTTGAAGCATCTACTCGTATCTCACCCACAGTCAAGAGCAGAGAGAGAGAAATGTATGTTTGTGCTCTCTGATGTAGTCCAGGACCCCCAAATCAAGGAATGGTGCCTACGGTTTCAAGCTGGGTCTTCCCACATCAAGACAGTCTCCCGGGGCTGGAGAGATGGCTCAGAGGTTAAGAACACTGACTGCTCTTCCAGAAGCCCTGAGTTCAATTCCTAGCAACCACATGGTGGCTCACAACCATCTGTAATGAGATCTGGTCCCCTCTTCTGGCATTCAGGCAAACATACAGTTAGAACACTGTGTATATAATAAATAGATAGATAGATAGATAGATAGATAGATAGATAGATAGATAGATTAATAAGTAAATAAATAAATCTTTAAAAAAATAAGATAGTTTTCCGTAGATATGCCCAGAGGCCAACTTAATCTGGAGTCCAGATTCTAGACAGTCCTTCATTGAGACTCCCTTCCTAGTTGATTGTAGGTTGTGTCAAGTTGACAGTTAAAACTAGCGACACTCCCAACATATACACCCTGATCCTACAAGCCCCACCTTAAACTTTAGAAATGCATTTGTTCCTGTGAGTCTTTGTCACCTCAAAACGGTCAAGGACACACTGGTATACTTAACCATTTCTGGGCAGGAGCACAGCATGCTGCTTTATGACCCAAAACCAAAGAAAATTTTAGCGTTAAAAAATAGCTGAAATGGGTGGAGTTCAGTTGGTAGAGCCTGCCTAACATGCATGAGGCCCTGACTTCCATCTCCAGCACTGCATAAAGGAATGTGGTAGCACATGTCTGTAACTCTATATGTGCTTGTAATCCCAGCACTAGGGAGGCAGAGTCAGGCAGCTCGCTGGCCAACCAGCCTGGTCTACTGTCTAAGTTCCAGGCCTTAGAGACATCTTGTCTCAAAAAAAAAAAAAGTGTACAACACCTGAAGAATGACACCATAAGTTGTCCTTTGACCTCCACAAGTACACACACAAAGACATGTGTGACATATGTGGAGAGCAAATAACTCTAATAGGTAATAAGCATGTATGAACAAAAATGAAAAGGAGAGGATGGTGAGAAGTCCAATCTGTCAAGGGCACTGGCTGCTCTTGTAGACCTGAGTTCGGTTCCCACCACTCATATCAGGCAGCTCACAGCTGCCTGGAACTCCAGCTGTAGGGAATCTGACATTCTCTTCTGGCCTCTACAGGCATACATACATAAACACACACACACACACACACACACACACACACACACACACACAGAGAGAGAGAGAGAGAGAGAGAGAGAGAGAGAGAGAGACATGCACACACACAAATAAAATAAAAATAAATATTTTTTTAAAAATAGAAAAAGAGACTCAGTCCAGTTTATTTGAGACTCATAATCCGTCTTATTGACAGCCGTATCCACTGTCTGCACATTGCATGTGCCTAAAGTGCCCTAAACTAAAGACATTCCACACCAATAAGACCTTCAGTGCAGTTTTCTTCATAGCTCACGGAAGACTTGTCTTTCTGTTATAGAGGTTTATGCCAATCTTCTGAACAACAAGGCCATCCAGGCCAGACCAGGCATAGTCCATTTTGGAGGCTATGAGATAGAGAAACAGCATGAACAGATTCTGGTAGGTACTTCTTAAGGGCATGGGGTGGGGAAGCATTTATGTTACTAATTCAGACACAGAGCAGGAGCCAGGGAGATGGCTCAGCTGGAAAGGGGCTTTCAGCCCAAGCATGAGAACCTGAGTTTGATTCCCAGCACCTTGTCAAAAAGCTGGGTTTGGTGGCAAGGGCATGCAAGGCCATTTGCCAGGAAGGTGGAGACAGGTGGATAATGGGGCTTACTGGCCAACCAGACTAGGTAAATTGAGCTCCAGACAAAAGTGAGAGTTCTTGTTTCAAAAAACGATGGCGGTGGGCAGGGAAATGACTCTGTGGGTAAAGGCACTTACCATCAAGCTTGACAACCTGAGTTCAAGCCTTGGGACCTACATGATGGAGGGAGAAAATTAACTCCTACAACTTGTCCTCTGACCTCTATAAGTATCCATGACACATGCCACCCCCCATAAGTAAATAGATGTAATGAAAATGATTTGGAAGGTGGGGCCAACAAGATAGCTCAGCCAGTTAAAGCACTTGCCGCCAACCCAAACAGCCTGAGTTCGATCCCCAGGATCCCCACGGCAGAGTGAGGGAAGTGTCTGAGCTCCATACATGTACCATGGCACGTGCTCACCCTCCAGATAAATAAAAAATTTTAAAACTTAACTAGAAAATGACTAAGAAAGACACCCAAGATTGGCATCTGGCCTCCATACACACATGAACACATGTGTACAAGTGCTTGAACACACACAAATACACACAGAGAAAGAGAGACAGACAGACAGAGGGCAGAAGAGAGAGAGACTGGCTTAGTCAGAAAGGTGGGAGGAATTAGTTCCTTGAAGAGAAATTAGAAGGAGCATCGGTGTCCTAGAACAAACTAACTCCACTCTGCCAAGGGTACCCCCTCAGCACTTTTTCCAAACCTGTGTCTCTCCTGTGCCACTGTAGAGACCAGGGTCTGGGCTTCACAGTAGCCCTGTGGACTGGGCATCTAGAGAAACCCCCAATTCCAAAAGTTTAGTCCACTCGTTCCAGTGCACGGAATACTGAGTGAGAGGGTTGGGGCTGCCTTCTGGCACTGTCTTCCTCCAAACCAGTGTGGTTGCAACACTAGGGAAAAACGATGTCACTTTCCTAGGACATCCCAGGCAGGGCTGCCTTTGACCTGCTCTGGTCAGGTGCCAAGCCTGCCCAGAGAAGATGTGTCTAGGTGTGGGAGGAGGCGGTGGTCACGCCAGCGTACACATTCTCTCTGCCAGAAGGACCCATTTAGGCATGGCACATCTTTGTTGTTCTCTTTCACCCTGTGGGGTTGGATTCAGATTAACATGAACAGCATGAGGGGACTGGAGAGACAGTTTAGCAGTTAAGTGTGCCTACTGCTCTTGCAGAGGACCTGACTTTGGTTCCCAGCACCCATGTTGGGCAGTTCACAACCACCTGTAACTCTAGCTCCATGGGATCAGACACATCCTCCTGGCCTTCACAAACACAAAGGCATACACGTACACATAATTAAAGATAAAATCTTTAAGATCTGAAGTCTCAACTCTGCTTGGGCAGCCACACGCCTGCCTTTTTTCACATTGCCACTTCCTCAGTGCCTGGCGCAATGCTTCACACAGAAGACACTCAATAAACACTTGCAAAGGGAAGACTCTGAGCTCACTCTCAGACAAGGTCAACTTAGCAGTTGACTCGTTCAATAAGGGCAGTGTGACGTCTAAAGCCTCACATTGATCCTATCAGACATTAAAACAAACAAGAAGTAGAGAAAAGTGCAACATGATTTCATCTTCATAGCATTCTGGGAGACACTGGGAAAGCCAGCTTCCTGTTCCCATCAGTAAAGCTAAACAGAAGCCCAAAGACTCTTATCAAAAGCATTTGTAACTGTTAGAAGCTGGGAATAAGTAAGTGTGTGGGCTAAGCTACAGAAGAGACTTCTATGGACCTGCTTCCCCACCTACAAAGCTCAGGGAACATTAATGAGGGGGCAGAAGAATGTAAGAGCCAGGCCATGGAAGATGCTATGAAATACAGCCTTCTGGACATGACTAGGCCTTGCACATAACTCACCACAGCCGTGGCTGCCTGCACAAGACCTTCNCAAGATCAAGCCAGTCAAAATTCCAGCAATGCTTGGGGAAAGACTGCGGAGGCCCTACCCCTAGCTGAGGAGCTATTGGCAATTGACGGCTACTAGTGGAGGGAGAGTTGGTTTTTCTGAGGTGTGTTAACTGCAGGTTGCTTATGCCCCAGTAGATGACCTCACACTCATGCACGTATGGGCGGCCCTAATTTCAAAAAGATTCTTGCTGAACAAGGGGGGAACTCTTAACTGTTCCGTTTTACTAGAGTTTCCTCCCCCGCCCCCTCAAATCAACAGAAGTCTTTTATCATGCCAAAAAAAGATGCCAAATCATTCTCTTTTTTGAGACAGGGTTTCTCCATGTAGTTTTGGTGCCTGTCCTGGAACTCGCTCTGTAGACCANGCTGGCCTTGAACTCACAGAGATCCTCCTGGCTCTGCCTCCCAAGTGCTGGCTTATATTCCAGGACTCTGCAGCGCAGTACCTAAGGTCGCCGTCATCAGCCTGCTGCATGGTTTCTTCTTCAGAAACACAGACACCATCTAAAACCTTTCTCACATTCTTGCTTGTAACTGCCGCGACTTGCTAAGTAAAAGCAACTCAAAACAAGGGCAATATCATTTCCTTCCAGGATTAATTCTGAAGTACTGAACATACAACACCTGTCCTGTCCCAAACCCTGCAGTTCAAACCAAGAGATCCCTTGTTCTGAATGGTGGTGTCGATGGGAACATGGGCACAGGCTTGGGCACACTTGGAGCTCATCTTGAAATGGAAGCTGAGTCTACAGCTTTGGACATGCTCTGGACGAGGCTACAGATGGTTGAGGTAGCAGCCAGCTCCTGTTAGTTTGTTATCTTGTTCAACTGGAGTCTTATTTTCTTTCCAAGGAGATTGAGCCCTGCATCGACACCTTTGAAGTCACTCAGGACCGTTCACAGTAATTGCATCCCCTCAGAGTGAGGGAGACATTTTCTGGAATGTGGATAGTGTGATTGCTGAGATGGTCTTCATTCTTGTAGTAGATGAGACAAGGACTTTTACTAGGTTTTGGCACAGGAAACTATGCAGATTGCCCACAGGTAGAATGACTGAGTGCACGTTCAATAACACTGAGGTCATGTAGGGTTTGAAGCATTCTGTTTGCATGCATATTAATATCAGTGCTTCTGTCTACTTGGAAATTTTAAATGATCTTTGTTTTGTTTTGATTTTTCAAAACTCAAGACCCCTTAACATTCTTTTTTCTCCCTTAGGGATCAGATTTTTTTTTGTCTCAGAAATTATATTTATTAATAAATAAGCGATCACTTTTCCTAGGAGGCAGCCAGTGTGGTTGTGGGCCCAGACAAAACTCATTAACCCGTAATGAGCAGTGCCCTCCGGCTTCCTGTTCAACCCCTTGTTACAGCTTTTAAGGNCTCTACCCTTCCCAAGATGTTGATTCTCAAAATTAGGGCCAGGACTAGCAATGTCTTCTCAGGATGAGGGATGCAGGACCTTAACCCCACAGTATAGGTGCAGGCATCCTACCTGAGCGTTAGTATGGTTTGTTTATTTATTATAGCCGTTAGTTGGCCATGAATGCAAGAGTTAGGCAAAAATCATCAAGATCATTTAGTTATCTATTTTATTCATATATATGAGAATGGTCTGCATGAATGTATGCCACACATGTGTGGATTCCTTCAGAAAGCCAGAAGGGGGCTTTGTATCCCCAGGGCTGCAGTTCCAGGTTATACCTTACGTGTGTATTGTACGTGTGTGAGGGGATATGTGCATGTGAGTGCTAGTGCCTGTGGAGTCCAGGAAACGGTGTGGGATCCGCTGGAGCTGGAGTTAGAGGTGTTGTGAGCCTCCTGGTGTGGGTGCTGGGAACAGAACTCTGATCCTCTGTAAGAACAGGAGGTGTTCTTAACTGCTGAGCCATCGCTCCAGTCCTAACAAAATGATTTTGTGATAACCAGTTGATAATCTAGAACTTTAAATTAAAAGCATCATATGTCTTTTTAAAGTTGTGTGCTGTTGATCATATTAAACATTATATTACATGTAAACATGTCTACATAAATGCACATGCATAACACACATGTTCTAAGAAGATAGGAAAAGCCAATTTTTTCTAATTACTACTCTCTACTTTCTTTCGTGTGTGTGTGTGTGTGTGTGTGTGTGTGTGCGCGCGCGCACGCTTATGTGTGATTGCATGCACCCATGTGTATACACAAGGAAGCTGGAAGAGAGCATAGGTGTCCTCCTCAATCACTTTCTACCATATTTTTTGAGACCTCCTCAATCACTTTCTACCATATTTTTTGAGACAGAACCTGGAGCTAATCCGTTCTTGCAGGCTGGTCAAGGAGCCCTAGGGTTTCTCCATCTCCTCCCCAGCATTGGGGTTCCCAGGTATAACCGCTGAGGCCATACCCAGATTTTTACATGGGTGCTGGGATCCAAACTCAGTTCCTCATGCTTGCCAAGCAAGCAATTCACTGGCTGAGCCATCTCCCATCCCATATTTCATGTCTTCTAAAAAGTTTCAAATAACATGTGTCCTCAAATCCTCTTTATAGTAAAGATGAGGTGTGAGCAATGAAGAGAGGCATATGTAAATAAGTCAGATTCTAACGCACCTTTCTCTCGACCAGCACATTGCCAATATTTCAGATGAGGACACACACCTTCATATTTTACCACCGCAGACCAAATACTTCAGGATCGCCTATGAGAAGAAGGTACTGTCCCTGGGTCCCCTTCCCTGCTGAGAGAGATGTGGGGTGAGTTGTGCTTTCTGTCTGGGGCCCACTGGGTCAGGAGTGTGTGCATCCTCTATCCCCCTCCCCACCCCCCACCTTCTTCCCACCCACTCCACCCCCTCTCCAACGCCCCCCCACCTGTGCTGCCGCCTGCCCCAACACAGCCTACCTGCCTTCCAGGAGCACCGCCTCATCCCAGGCTTGTCCCTCAGGGTCACTGTCACATTTTCTCCAGATGAGTGGCGTTATTATTATGACTGCATCCGCATTCACTGTAAGGTGAGTTTCTGGAAGAAGCTATCTTCTGGGCTGGGGTGTGTGTGGGGTGGGGATGGGGGGCACTTCATATCCTGAAGGAGGATGAAGGAAAGCTGGAAGGACTTGTCATTTTTTCACGGTTGTAGGAGCTAGGTGGCCCACGCTGCACCTTCCTCCCAGCTGGAAAAAGATTTGGACATGGCCATCCCAGGCAGGCTCCTGAAACATCCTGCTGGTCTCTGCTGGTGCCTGACACTTAACACATCATATCCCAAAAGGAGGAAGATAGAGCCAGGATGAGCCCTCAGCACTCTCTGAGTGGTGGGTGAGGCAGTAGGCTCAGGGCTGTGCCTGCATCCCAACTAGGAAGACCTTAAGCCACAGAGAACCTGGGAAGACTCCCAGGACACTGCACTGCAAACCTCCTCTGTGTGTGCCAAACCTCCACTTATCTTGTGGTGCTGGGGCCCCGTGAAAGCTTTGTCAAGTAATTTTTATGTGCTCTTTTAAGTGCAGGGCTAGAAAGTAAATAGTGCCCTATTCTGTAGTTGTAAACACTGGTGACTGGCCCGAGACTCCAGCAGCAACGTCTACAGACGGTGAGGCCTTGGAGAGGTGACCTGAGGTTCCCGCACTAGTTGAGCTCTCGGGAATCTACCCCAGATCTCTGCATTGACCCTTCGGCCTCCAGCCTGAGTCCGCAACTCCTGTGGTCACCTCATTTGCCTTTCTTTTCATCACAGGCCCTAGTCTTGGAAGTTCAGAAGCCGCAAAGTTAGCTGCACTCAATGGAAGATTACAATTCAGTAGCAAATGTTTCTTTTTTCGTTCAAATAATATTTTTATTACTTACAATTTATATAGTAAAGTCTGGCTTAAAGATATTTTCCCTTTGATTTTCATTTTTAAAAGGTCTATGCCTGTAGTTTCAGCACTGAAGAGGCTGTGACAGAAGGGTCTCAAGTTCAAGGCCACCCTGGGTTATATAGCCAAACCCTGTATAAGAAGTAAAGTCAAGGCTAGGGAGACAGTTCTGGGGATAAAGCACCTGATTTGCAAGCCTGAGGACCTGAGTTCAAATCCCCAGAACCCGTGTAAAAACCTGGGCATGAATGTACACACCTGTATCCCCAGCACTGAGCCGTGACATAAACAGGAGGATTGCCCGGAATACCTAGTTCTAAGTTCCTGGAGAGAGACCTCGTCTCGAGGGAGTAAAGCAAAGAACGATAGAGCAGGGCACCTAACACCTTCCTCTGGCCTCCTCATGCATTCACAGGCATGNATGCCAACACACGTGTGCAAACACTACATACATACACAATAAAACTAAAAAACAAGTAAATGTATAAAAACTGACTATTCTAACATAATACAATCCAAAGATACACTAATTTGATACATGCCAAGGAGTAAAAAAGAAGACAACATCACTGCCAAGGAGCAACAGAATAAAAATGAAGTCCACATTTTCCATAATTAAAGCATTACGTTCCTGTAAGAACAGAATTATTTCATAAGTACAGTCAAAAGAACTCCACAGTTAATAGCATGCAATAGTCTTGAATCTGAGCCCAAGTGTTTCAGACAGTCTCAGCTGTCATAGTTTGGAGTCACAGCATGCATGATGCAAGTGTACATGTGTACACGTCCCGTATTCAGAACCAAGGCTACCATGACATCAAGCGATGAACCATGGGCGAGTATTATTACTAGAAACATCTCAGATTCACCACGCATTTGATTTTTAAATTAATTTTTGTGCATTTAGAAACCTTTTGCTATTACCAAATATTTTATAGCCCTGTATTCAGTTATGTGACCTCATACAGAGTCCAGAAGCCGGGGTGTAGAGTCCCAGGGGCACATTTCATAAAGCATATAAAGATATTCCATATTGATGCAATACTTTTTACATTTTAAGTCCATAGCCTGCTTTGTTTTTTAAAGATAACCTCAAGGGAAAGAATGACTATATCCACTTTGCTGAGGACCAAAGAAACCTGGAGAAATCAAAGGCCTTGTTCAAGGCCACCCCAAACTAGAATGAACTGGAACTGGTCTTTGTGCTCTCTCCCTGCCGAATGACTTTCCACTCTGCCTTGTGCCTCTCGTGGTCCCCTAAATAATGTCTTTCCTTATAACTTCTCCACGTGGAAGCAGATGTGGCAGCATCCTTGTATTTACATGGGGGGGGTAGTACCTTTAGCTTTCACGGGTAATAGCGAGCATTGGTCCAGTAAGATAGTCTTAAACATCTTTTGTGCTTTATATGGTTTAAAAATGCAGTTTTTAGGGGCTGAGAGATGGCTCAGTCCGTGCAAGCATGAGGACCTGAGTTTGACCCCTGGGACACACTTTTAAAAACACTGGCCATGGTGATATGTACTTACCATCTTATTGCTGGGGTAGGGTAGAGACAAGAGGATCCCCGGGGCTCTCTTGCTAGCTATCCCAGCATATTTGGTGAAGTTCCAGGCCAGTGAGAGACCTTATCTGCATAACAAAAAGGTGGGTGGCACCTAAACAGTGATGTCCAAAGTTCTGGCTTCCACACCCATGCACACATCCATGCAAATGCACCTACACACATGTCCACACACATACATTCACAAAAGAAACCGAGTATTTCTAATGTTTTACTTAAAGCACTGAGGGTTCCTAAGGAAAATCTTTAATGATTAAAAAAAAAGTTTATCTTTCAAAATGATAGTTTTCCAAAAGCTAAATTTAATCCCCTTCCCCCAATTTCAGGGAGATGACACCTTGCTTGTTCCCATTCATGCCTACCCTGTCTTGAATAACCTGGACTTCCCCACATTCATAAATCTACCAGATGTCCTCCTCGGAGAGAGGTAAGTTCCTAGAGTGAACCAGTAAGACATCACAGAAGGAGGAAGGTTAAGAAACAGAGGGCTGGAAGATGGCTCAGCAGTTGAGAACACTTGCTGCTCTTGCAGAGGATCAGAGTTCAGTACCCAGCACCCATAACAAGTGGCTTACAACCACCTTAATTCCAGCTCCAGGGCATCTGGCACCCTCTTTTCACCTCCACAGGCACCCATGCACAAACACACACAGACATGCACCTGTCTCTTATACACATCTAGATGTGTATAAGAGACAGGAGTGGCACTATTAGGAGGTGTGGCTTTGTTGGGGTGGGTATGGCCTTGTTGGAGGAAGTGTGTCACTGTGAGCATGGGCTTTGAGGTTTCCTATGCTCAGGATATGACCCAGTGTGTTAGCTGACTTCCTGTTGCCTGGAAGATGTAGGACTCTCAGCTCCAGCACCACGCCTGCCTGCACACTGCCATGCTCCTTGCCATGATGATAATGGACTGAACCTCTGAACTATAAGCAAGCCATCCCAGTAGAATGTTTTTCTTGTAAGAGTTGTTGTGATCATGGTGTCTCTTCACAGCAATAGAAACCCTAACCAATACATGTGATCACATGCACCTGTAACGCAAGTACTGGAGTTGGTAGAGACAAGGGGAATCACAGGGTCTTCATGGTTAGCCAGCCTAGCAGAAAAATGACAAGCTTGAGTGTGCTGATGAGTTCTTTTTGTCAACTTGATACAAGTTAGAGCCATATGGGAAATGGGACCAGCAGTTGAGGAAGTGCCTCCATCGGATTGGCTTGTAGGTAATCCTGTGATGCATTTTCTAAGTTAATGATTGATGCAGGAGGGCCCAGCCCACTGTGGGTGCTGTCACTCTAGACAGATGTCCTGGATTCTCTAAAAAAGCAAGCTGAGGTAGCCATGGAGAGGAAGCCAGGAAGCAGCATTCTTCTGTGGCCTCTACTTCAGTTCCTGCCTCCAGATCCCTTCCTCGGCTTCCCTTTGTAATATACTGTAAGATGTGAGCTGAAATCAACCCTTTCCTCCTTAAGTTGATTTTGGTCATGGTGTTTATCACAGCAGTCAGAAAGCAAACCAGGACATTCAAGGCTCAGTGAGAGATCCCATCTGAGGGAATGCTTCTCTGGCTTCTACACAGAAGCACATGGGGGTGCACACCTGTACACACACATGCACACATCACAACACACACACACACACAAATATCTTCACAAGAGAAATTGTAGGCTTGTGGTTTTTCTGATGGAAGTTAATCCTTGCACCTCAATTAGACAGGATTTACAGCAACAAAAGACAAAACAACACAGTTCAAACAATTCAAATAAACCAATTCAAAACATTGTTATGAAAGAAAGGGGATGTATTGGGTCATTTGAACTCTCCAGGTATGGCTGGATCCAGAATCAGTTGGAACACCCTGGCTCTCCCCATGTCCTGTTTCTGCTACCTGAGCTGTCCTTCTCATGGACCCTCTTATGGCAGGCAAGACAGTGGGCCATGTCAGCCTGGAATAGAGATGACAGGAGGGGCTGAAGAATTAGGCCAAAACTCATGACTCTGTCTACTGGACCAGCTTGAGTCACATGATTTTCTATCACCCAGTCTTCCTTTAGAAGAAGGGAAAGCAAGTGAGACCAGATCTCAGAGTCTGCTCTCCGTGATGAGGAAATGGCTAATTATTCCAGTTGTGGTTCAGTTTATATCTCATCCGTGTGTGTGTGTGTGTGTGTGTGTATGTGTGTGTGTGTCTGTGTCTCTGTGTGTGTCTGTGTATGTCTGTGTGTATGTCTGCATCTGTGTGTCTGTATCTGTGTCTGTGTGTGTCTCTCTGTGTGTATATCTGTGTGTGTCTACATCTGTGTGTGTCTCTCTATGTGTGTGTCTGTGTGTGTGTCGGCATCTGTGTGTGTGTCTGTGTGTGTTTGTGTGTATCTCTGTGTGTGTGTGCATGTGTGTCTGTGTCTGTAGCAAGTGCCAGAAGATAACCTCAGATGTTGTTCCTCAGGTGTTACTCACTTTTCATTTATATCTATTTATTCTTTTGAGACAGAGCCTTTTATTGGCCTGGAATATGCCAAGTAGTCTAGACTACCTGGCCAGTGAGCCCCAAGGATCTGCCTGTCTGCACCTCTGCAGCACTGGAATTACAAGTGCACACACCACCATGCCTGGCTTTCTATTGCATGGGTTCTGGGGTCAAACTTAGGTCCTCATACTTGCAAGGCAAGCACTTTACCAACTGACCTATCTCCCCAGTCCTATGTATCTCATTCTTTCAGCAAATACTAAATACTTACCAGCTGGCATAGTGCTATCTGCCCTAAAGATGTCAAGGAGATGGATGGTATTTGGCTGCTCACTATACACAGAGAGTGGCCATGTTGGTTGTTCAAAGCTTAAAATACTCAGCTCATGTTACATAGAGAGCTGGTCTCTACAAGAAAAGTATTGAAATCTTGTTTTCAGCCAGAGAGATGACTCAGTGGGTAGGTGTACTTACTTCCAAGCCAGACAACCTGAGTTCAATTCCTGGAACCCATGTGGTCAAAGAAGAGAGCCCACTTCTACAAGTTGTCTTATCAGCACACACATGTGTGACACTGCCAATGAATAATAAAATTGAAAAAATTGTCTTGGTTTTTTCAAGACAGGGTTTCTCTGTGTAGCACTGGCTGTCCTGGAACTCACTCTGTAGACCAGGCTGGTCTCAAACTCAGGCATCCGCTTGCCTCTGCCTCTCAAGTGCTGGGATTAAAGGTGTGCACCACCACCACCCAGCTTAAAATAAAATTTTAATTTTTTGTGTAAATAAATCTTTCTATTCTGTTGGGAAATACCTACTGTCCTGAGAACTCCATCTCTCCACCCCAGCTGCCTGGCCCTCTCCTGGCAACCTCCCCTCTTTCATTGTTATAAAATACCCTGATTAAAAATGACTTAAAGGGGAAAAGGATTATTCCGAATTACAGTTGAGAGGGATAGAGTCCATCTTGGTGGGGAAGACATAACACCAGGCAGGAAAGGGATGACTGTAGGAGCAGGAAGCTGGCTGATCACGTTTTCATCTGTACACAGAAAGTAGAAAGAGAACGGAAGTAGGAGGAGGCATAAACTCCTGAAGCCCACCCCATCCCCTGTGACTTATGGCCTCCAGCAAGGTCCCACCTCCTAAAGGTTCTGCAGCCTTCGCAGAGCTCACCATCAGCAAATGTTCTAACACCCGCACCACTACAGGATGGTTCACATCCAAACCACAGCACCCACTGAGCCGTCTCCCAGCATGTGGCTTGTACATTCTTAGCCCAATGCCTTCCTAGTCCCCATTTTCCCAAAACCATTCTGACTGAACTCCATGCTGGTACTTTCTCCTTCTCCCTCTCAACCCTTCCTGTCCTCACCATCTCCTTCTCAGACAAAGTCGTCCCTAAACAGACCCCAAGCATCTAAAATGTGAACTTGCTGCACTTGAGAAATAAATAGCTGGTTCCTGTAGGTAGGCAATGCCAGGGATTTTATCAAAATCAGCNTGCCAGGGAACAAGAACTCCCTGATTCTCTAGTTCTTCTTTCTGTCTGTAAACCACCTCTCATTTGGTCATAAGCAAGGCTTATGGATTGAGGGGGAAAATGGTCTAATGGTGCAAACAGCATGCCTTATACTGTGGTTATCAGTCACCGGCCCTTGAAACAAATGTCCNCTCTCCCGGGGCCTCCCCTAAGCTATTTTCACATAATGCATCTCATTTGTATTCAGAATGAAAAATTCAACTAAACAATTTACTTAATTGAGTTACTGTTTATAATGGTATAATATATTTTTTTTAAATCTCTTAAAAGATAAACACACTATTTTTCTCCTCCAGACATCCTGGCAGCAGGCAGTACCTTCCCAAGACTTTCTGCCTTTTACAGTCTCGTTAGCAACATTTAACCACTCAGACCCTTCTGTGCTTCATTTGATCTAAACCATGCACTACTAGAATGATAAATTTGAATAGGCATTTCCNGAAAGTGTTCCATATGAATCCTAGACCACCTTAGTGGTCCAATGTATCATTTGCATGGGTTCTTTATGCAGCATTCATTTCATTCATTCATTCATTCATTCATTCATTCATTCATTCATTCATTTCTTGAATGCCTGATTGTTAGGTACTGTCTTGGTCAATTGTTCTGTTGCTATAATAAAATACCTGAGACTCAGTGAGTTATGAAGAAGAGTGCATTTCAGGTCTTTGTTCTGGAGGCTCGTAAGAGCATGGTGCCAGCACCCCTCAGCTTCCAGGCAGAACCTAAAGGAAGTAAAAGATACAAGACTCAGGGGCCTTATCAGTTACATCACTGCTTTGACAATAAGGGAAGGGAGGGGATGTTGATTCTGGCTCACAGTTGGAGGGTACAGTCCATCACAGCGGGGGGAAGGCACGGCAGAGAATGAGGAGCTAGTTACATGTGACCACAGTCAGGAAACAGAAAGAGATGAAGGAACACTGGTGCTCAGCNTCCTCTCCTTTTATTGAGCCCAGGACGGCAGCCCATGGGATGGTGCCATCTCGGGGCAGGTCTTCCCTCCCAGTTAACCTAGTCTAGAAACTCACAGACATGCTCAAAGGCTTGACTTCTACTTAGGATTCTAGATCCTGCCAAGATGGCCATCAGCATTGACCATCACTGTGTCCCTTGTGCATCTGTGTGCCCTGCTCCCCTGCAAACCCACTGGCATCATGCACAGAGACTAAAGTGGAAGAGCAAGTGTGAGGTGTCTCAAGCTAGGCTTTCACAATGTCCTTCTTTTCTTCTGTTTTCTGTGTGGATTATTGGGATCAAAGTCAGGTCCTCATGCTTGGAGGGCAAGCACTTTACCAACTGAGCCATCTCCCCAGTGCTGTATGTGTTTTCTTAAAATGTCTCAGTAAGATAACATTTCTTCTACCAAAGAAGAACCACTGGACATTATGAAATGGAAAAAGCAATGGAAGGATGAAAATCCATCAAAGGACGAGGTTTTAGTTTCATTCTTTCTGTGACAAATACTCTGGTCAGATGCACCTTAGAGGGAGGAAAGAACTCTGTTGGCTCGAGAGTCCAGGTTGTAACCCATCACTGAAGGAAGTTATGGCAGGAACTTGAAGGCAAGGCTGTTTGCTGTTCCATGCAGCAATACCTCCAAATGAGGAGCTCACCTCACAGCCAAGAAGTACAGCAGGAGCCCTGGAGGATGCTGGGTACCGGGGTGGCTGGAAGGCCGGCGTATACGATTCAAGACCCCCTTCCTAGGGATAGTGCCACCTACAGTGGGCTGGGCCTCCTGTATCTATTAACAATCAAAACAGCCCCCCCACAGATATGCTGGCAGGCTAACCTGATCCAGACAGTTACTGAAGTGAGGCTTCTCCTCTCNGATAACTCTAGGCTGTGTCAAGCTGACAGCCAGAACCAACCAGGACATGTGGACTCAAAGGAGCCTGTTTTCCCCTTTTCACATAAAAGAATTTGGACAAAATTGTCAGAATTTGAGGACTTGTGTTGAAGTCACTCATGTGGCTTTCTTACTATGGGGTTCTTATGTACTGTGGGGTACTTTCTTACTGTGGGGTACTTTCTTACTGTGGGGTGCTTTCTTACTGTGGGGTACTTTCTTACTGTGGGGTGCTTTTGTACTATAAGGTGCTTTCTTACTGTGGGGTGCTTTCTTACTGTGGAGTGCTTTCTTACTGTGAGGTACTTTCTTACTGTGGGGTACTTCTGGGGAGGAGCAACCGTGATCTGACCAAAGCTTCTATGAAATCTGGATCATATCTCCATCCATCTTCCTCTAGGTCCCAGAGTGGACTTGTTCACATTCATCATCTGCATTTTTTGGTGGCTGGATCTGACCGTCGTTAAGTTTTCCTTACTGAGATAAAATGCCATGAGGATACTTGCCAGCTAGCCATAAACATCTCTGGTGGCTTAAGTCTGCTAAAATGCACCCTGACAGTCCCTGTAAATAAGAAAGTTGCATTCCAGTGTCCATCCAACATCTCTAAATCAAACAGTGTCACTGGGTGCAAAGGACCTGCACTTCTCCATCCTTCCATAGGCTCACTTTATAATTTGCAACTAGATAAATTCAGCTATGCTGGCTTGTTGAGTGTGGTAACCATGGGGCTGGATGAGTGGCTCAGAGAGCAGGTGCTTGCTGCACAAGCATGAGGACCTGAGTTTGGACCCCAGAACCCACATAAAAAGCCACCTGTGTCCCCGGCACTAGGCAAATGAAGCTGGGAAGGTCCCTGAAGCCTATTGGCCAGCCAGTTAGCCAAACCAGAAAACTCAGAAAAGAAGATGGAGAACGATAGAGGAAGACACCCAGTGTAGACCTCTGGGCTCCACACACACACATCCACAAGAACACATGCATACACTTCCCACACACACAATTTGNTAATTACTTGATATCTCTGAGAGTATTGTAATTACAATGGAATCTTAGTCTTCCTATATACCACAGTGAATAGCATGCTTGTATTAGATACNGCAATCTTGTACCATTCCTTCTCCTGGTTCTGAGAAGGTTTGTGTTAACTCATCTTCCTCTGTAGTCTCTGCAGCACTGTCTCTCTGGCTGGGTGTGGTGACATACCCCTGGGATCCCAGCACCCAGTGGGCAGAGGCAGGAAGATGAAAGCTTAGGGTCATCCTCAGCTGCATAGTGAACTGAAGGCCAGCCTGGGCTACATGAGACTATACAAAAAGAAAACAAGAGTCTTTCTGGTACCACACAGCCAGCTGAAACCCAGAGCCAGTCCACTGACTGTGTTCTCCCATCATTCCATCTGCCTCGCACCCTGCAACCACTGATGACCAACCGGCTAGTGAGTTATAAATAACTTCCGATGGTTCATCTTGATTGTCAACCTGGTAAGACTTAGAGTCACCGTAGAAACAACTCTGGGCATGTCTGTGAGGGAATTTCTAGATTTGGACAACTGAGGTGGGAAGACCCACCCGGAACATGGGCAGCACCATCCCGTGGCCTGGGCTCCTGGACTGAACACAAAGGAGAAAGTGAGCTAAGCACCAGCATCTATCTCTGCTTCCCGACTGTGGATGCCCTGTAACCAGTCGCCTCCAGCTTCTGCCATCATGCCTTCCCCACCATAATGGTCTGTGTCCTCAAACCATGACCCAAAGTGACCCATTTCTTAAGTTGCTTTTGTCACAACAATGAAACTAAAACAGGTGTTGGGCTTTGTGGCTCATTAATGAGTGGGAATGGCCAAAGTCAGAATGTGACATTCTGCCTGGCTTTTAAAGCCCACAGTCTGCATGAGAATGTGCGTTCTCCAACCAGCACTGACAGGAAAGATTGATGACACAGCCAACAGCCAAGGATAACTTGCTCTTTGCAGACTCTGAGGCCCTATGGGAAGCTCTGAGAACCACTGCAGCAGGTCACAGCAAACACACTGGAAGAAGGCTAGAAATCCATCTTCATGGAGAGCTTCAAAGAAGAGAAAAATTATCCTTCCTCATAACAAGGACTCTGTTATGTGTCTCAGACTCAAGGTAGAGTTAAAGAAGTAGCAGTATTTTATTAAAAAGTGTCCTCATGTTGGCAAAGATAACAGCACTTTTAAGAGACTAAAAAGGAAGCAGTTTTTAATATACAATGAGAGACCCTGTCTCAAAAACCAACGAGGGTGAGGAGCAATATCCAAGGTTGACCTCTAGCTACTACATATGTGTGCACTTGCACACACACACACACACACACATACACATGTGCACTCTCCCTATCAGTCAACAAGCACCTGTGTTTTTGTTATCTGAATAATTCTCTCCTTTGTAGTTAGAATTTCTTTGATTTAAAGTGCTTTGACTGTACACATATCTATCTAGTTGTTCTTGGACCAGTCTCCTTTTCTGGATCTTAGCAGGAAAGCAAACCATTTCTACTCTAAACTCTAAGGATCNCTCTGAACAATAATGCAAGTGCCTAAGAGCTGACCCTTCACTCAGCAGAAGTAGGTGCCAACAGAGGGGACTTCCACCGGAAGACTTGAGTTAACAATTTTTCTTTTGTCTTACTCTAAAATTCTGGACATAAGAATCCTGGAGAAAGCAAAGGAAACCCTAGCTTTAAAACTCCAACACACTCTTCTCCCATTGACTTTGTGCAAACTGTTCAGGTGACTTGCGTGGTGGGTAAAGTGGCCTAAATTTATGATAAACCACAAGAGCAAATGAGTATGTACATGGGGAGCAGTGAAAGGTAGAATATTTTTCAAGCTGGGGGTCATCCAGTCTACAATTCATGCGTTCAGTATTCATGCTTAAGCAGCCAGGCCAGCATCACACACTAAGTTCTGACAATCTTTATTGTTTGTCTTTATGAGAACTGGAGAGGCGGCTCAGTCCAGTAAGCACTTGTCGGAAAACATGAGGACCTGGGTTCAGATCCCTAGAACCCTTGTCAAAAAGCTGGGTGTGGTACATGCTTATGATCCCAGCACTGGGAAAGTGGAGACAGGGAGATCCCTGGGGCTTGCATACATACACATTGCACACACTCGTGCACACACACACACACGGGGGGGGGTGCTGACACATACAAAGTATTCGTGGATAAATTGCTAGACCTAACATTTAAGAATATATCATAAAGAATGGCAGTGTCTACCCAAAGCACAATCCTTCATGGAGCGTAGGGAACTGTGGATGGTCTCCAGTGCTTGAGCGACAGCACCCCGACCTTCAGAGTGTGTCTGGGTGCTCCCCTTCCTCATTTGGTTCACATGGCTGCTATTTCCTACACTGACGTCACTCAGCAGCCAGTTGGTCAGAATGGCTGCTACGTCCCAGATCTGTAGTACTGCACACATGGCATGTGACACATGTGCACAGGCCCATGTGAATGCACATGTAGGCACACAAACACACATGTGCATGTAGTAAATGTGCTTTTTACAATATGGTCACTGAGTACCTGTCAAATCGTGAGGATGAAGGAGTAGCTGCCAGCTCCCAGATCTATGACTAAAATTCCTTCCTTTCCTCCTTCTGTCCTTTCTTTCCTTCTTTGTCACATTGTAGCCCAGGCTAGTTTCAAACTCCCTATATAGCACTGAGATTACAGATGTGTGCCACCGTGCCTGGTTTGTGTGGTACTAGGAATCGAACCTAGGGCTTCCTGCATGCCAGGCAAGCATCCTGTCAAGTGAGCTACATTCCCAGCCACAGCTGTAATTTCATGAACAGCTGTCTTCTCTTATACGTGGTCCCAGTTCTTATACATAGCAGCTTCAAAACCACAAGTATTTGAGTTTCCCTTGTTTTAGTTTAAAGGGAATCANTTTCCTTAAGGAAAGAGCACAGCAATTGGTTGTCCAGTACCAAACGCTCAGCCCTGAAAACATACGTGCAAGTGACANTATACAGACGGAGAAAGAAGGTTCTATTTATGTATTTAGGAACACACAGCAGCAACAAAGAAAAGAGGCCTTGAATGTGACAGAGAGCTGGGGGTAGGGTACACAGAGGCTTTGGAGAAAGGACAGGGGAAAAAATGATGTAATTATATTATAATCTCAAAAGAGAAAAATCTATTTTAAATAAATGAAAGAAATCCATTTCTTATTCCAACAAAGAATGAGCCTTTTCTTTTGATAGCTGCAGGTGGACGGGCACCAGGACATGCAGGCTGACAGCAGGGTGCCCTGCTGGCTGCGACAATCAGATGTTCTTACAGGCTCTGGATGGGAAGAACTGCTTTGAATACAGTCAGCACGTGGTCGCCTCTACCCCTAGTCTAAAGGAAGCTGCTGTTCACAGCTTTTAGTCTTCATATCTTCCCCCAATGACACTCCATTTTTCTCCATATGAAAAGCCAGTGCCTGCAGGAGGTCTTCCATCTCCCTTCCACCCAGCTGAACATCACCGCCCGCCCCCACCCCCCATTCCTTTCCCCCCCATCTCCCTTCCTGGATCCTGCCACCAGCTCACTCCCTTCTCTAGGTTCCAGACACAGACCCAGCTTCCTCTGAGGGAGCCATCCCTGAATTTCACTCTATCTCCNCTAGCCCATGTTACCTTCACCGGTGGGAACTGTAAAGCACTGTCTGCTATCAAATGCTATGTTTCTATTAGGAATTTTGTGTTGAGTGAATTTAACATTTAGTTTTTTCCTGTGTATGTTTAGGTGTGTATTTGTATTCATATACGGGGTGGGGGTGGGGGTCCAATGTACATTTGCACATGTATGTGGAGGCCAGAAGACAACCTTGGTGTCATTCCCTGTTTTTAAGACAGGTTCTGTCAGTGGGACCTAGGGCTCCAGGTTCCACAAGGCTGGCTCGTCCCCAAGCCTCAGGCAGGAGTCTGCCTGTTTCTGCCTTTTCAGCATGGGGATTAAAAAATGCAAAAAACCACTACATCCAACTTTTTGCATGGGTGTGAGGATCTGAACCCAGGTCCCTATGCTTGCATAGCAATGTTTTACCAACTGAGCTAGCCCCCAGTCCTCTTACTATGTAGTNTGAAAAAGACATTTTATTCTGCAAGATTCTAGACATATGAAGGACCTACACTCATTACATTCTTGGGGATGGATGTAGTGTTGGCTGCCAGTGGCTGGCGAGGGGAAAATGTGAACTTGCCCATAATGGGGACAGGGCTTAAAGAAAGATAAAGAGTCCTGTGGGTGGCTGAAGGTGGCGTGGCAGTGTGATGTATTTGATGCCGTGGAATGGCATGCTTAAAATATTTATATAGTAAATGTTATCACAATTTTTTTAAGAGTGGGTTTTGGGGTTTGGTGCTGGGATTTGAACCTAGAACCTCACACATGCTAAGCAGGTGCACTACCATTGAGCTGCAACCCCACACCTGCAGGTGTTTATGAAATGTGAATAAGCTATATATTACCTCTACAGATGACAGATATCATGTCACCTCTGCTTTCTTTGTTGTGTAGGTGGTGTGTGTGTGTGTGTGTGTGTGTGTGTCCTAAAGGTTGACATTGAGAGGTCATCTTCTCCTACTCTCTACCTTATTCTTTTAGACAGTGTTTCTCTGGATCTGAAACCTGCTGTGATCCCAGACAGGCCCTGGGATCCACCTGCCCCACTGTCCCAGAGCTGGGATTCCAGGTNCACGGGGCCACACCTGGCTTCTACTGATTCAGGGAATCAGAACTCAGGTCCTCATGCATGCACAGCAAGACTTCACATACTGAGCCATCTCCCCCGCCTCCCCCGGCCCCTTCTTTTTCTAAATTCAATTCTGTTCCAATGCCCAGAAAAAGAGCATCTTTTATCAGATCAGGAGCGGTGAGTTCGCTGAATCCAGGCTGTTCCCTAGTGTCTTAAACTGCTGGTCAGCATTGCACACGTGGGTTGTAAAAACTTTGGCAACAGAAAAAGTCTTCCAAATGTATGTCAACTAAAAATTAATTCAAAATCCAATGTGCCATGAATCTCAGGTGTTTGGAGCTGCACTTGCCTCTGTTGAATGCAGATACCATGTGTGCTCCTGAGGCCTCTGAACACAGGGCACGTGCATTTTGCTTGCTGTCACATAGCACAGTCCTGCTCAGATAGGGGCTACTGTATTCCATGAACGACACATACCAAGTTTATCTCTACTAAAAACATAATGGACCCCTACTGTCAAGGAACTGTATCCTGTGTTTACTGCTGCTTTAAACACTACAGCCAAGTAGTCGCCTAGTTGTGAAAATTATATACATATATATACATACATACATGCGCATATATATATACACACACAAGTATACATACATACTATTCAGCTCTAAAAATGAATTTCAAATTTGAAGGAAAATGGATAGATTTAGAATGTATAGTATTAAGCAAGGACACATAATCTCAGAAGTGAAAACATCTACATGTTCTCTTCCATATGTGGAATCTAGTCAGTAATACATGTTCATATGTGAACAGCTGTGCATGTGGCTAGAGTGTAACATGAGGAAAGGAGAACCAGAAAGGCCAGCAGGAGAGGGTGGGGAGGACTGAATGCAGGTGACAGACACAGTATAAAGAGGATATAAAGCTGACTGTTTGCTAGTTGTAATTCTGTCATGGATTTTCCNGTTTTGGTGCTAATTCTAATTGTATAGAAGTTCATTGAGTTGTGTAGACTTTGGATCTGCTTAATTTTGATGTGTGATATTTATATTTATTTGCAAGTTTTTCTGCAATAGTTTATAAAATTAAAAAACAATGATTTAATTCTAGAAAACCAAGACTTTAATATTAAATATTAACATTAATGTTTTAATATTTTCCTAATGTGAGCATGTAAACATGAAGTCAGTATCTTTGGATGTAACAGCATTTCTCACAGTTCTGGGGACCAAGCTCATGTTGCCAATGTGATCTGGTTCTAGTGAAGGTTCATTTGTATGTTTCCACTTAAAAGAACATTAATCCTACATGTCCAAGGTCCAGTGCGCATGATGGAGGTGGGATAGTAACTAGGTGTACATAAGGTCATATGAGTGGGTCCCCAATTCTGGCAGTGTGTGTGTGTGTGTGTGCATTTTCATCCTGCCCATCTTTTTATGTGGGTTGTGGGGATCTAACTCAGGTTCTCACACCTGCAAGGCAAGTACTTTGCCAGCTCCATTTCCACAGGCCTTTCCCTAGAGTTTTATAAAACATAATAACTAACAATTAAATTGCCATGGCCGCTGAGTCCAGCCATCGTAGAATAGCCCATATCTGTCATGCTTATTGTCCCTTGCCCTTCATTCTCTGGCAAAAGAGCCAGATCCTATTATGGTAAAGTGTTCAGGACTCTCTCCAGACACGGAGGGCTTTAAACAATTTATTTGATTTTAAGTCATCTCCAATAAGTTCACTCTAAAAAAAAATCAGAGATGGGATGAGAGAAATTTGAATTTATTCTCTGTCTCTGTCTCTCCCCCTCTCCCATCCTCCCCTTTGCCTTCCTCCCTCTCTCTCCTTCCTTCCTTATGACAGGGTCTCACGCAGCCCAGGCTGCCCTCAAGCTCCCTATGGAGCTGAGGACGACCTTGATCCTCCTGCCCTTATTCTCGAGAATGCTGGGACTGCAGGCGTGTACCGCCAGGCTGGGTTTGTGCAGTGCTGGGGATGGAACCCAGGGCTTCACGAGTGCTAGGCAGGCACTCTACCAACTGAGCCAGATCCCCAGGCCCTCCCCTCTCATACTTACNTTCTATAAGGTAAATTTGTGATCTCTTCTGATGATGATGAAATCTGTACATACAGGCTTAGTATTTAAAAGGTTTATGCTGTAATTTATTTAAAAACAGGAAGTGATTCTTTTAAAGTATTTAAAGTACTTTTATACACNGTCCTAACAAGATTGATGAAATGATTAAATAATAAAGTAAGGGGAATAAAAGTTAAGGTTCCCTCCCAGAGAACTAACTTCCACCTGCTTTTCTGTTTTAATTTCCTGATTCTTGTAAGTTAAAGAACTCTGACTTAAGGTCCTGTTTGCTTCTGGAGAACAACAAGAATGAGGTATTTTTCTTCACTGTAGATCAGTTTTAATGTATTTATCAGTAGGGATTTAGCTTAGAGGTGTGTGTGTGTGTGTGTGTGTGTGTGTGCACAGAGGCACAGAGGCCAAAGGACAATATCAGTTTCAACCTCTACCATTTTTTGCCTCATTCCCTTGAGTTGGAATCTCTCCCTGATCCTGGAGCTAGGCTGGCTGCCNGCAAGCCTCAGCATCCTCGGCCACTTTCCGCTCTCCTAGTACTAGAGTTGTACGATGAAGTCTCACCCAACATTTTAGGTGTTTGAACTCAGGCCCTCGTACTTGCACAGAAAACACCCTTAGCTGGCTAAACCGTGTCTCCAATGCTGAGGAGATTTATTTATTTAAGATGCTGTCTCAAGAAAGTTGCCAGGCTGGCTTTGAACTTCTGATCCTCCTGCACCTGGGATTACAGATTTGCACCTCCATTCCCAGCAAACACCAAACAATGTCAGTCTTCTTTTTTCTAGTACTGGGCTTGAGCCCAGGACCTCACATCTGATAAGCGGCTCNGTTTTCTTTCCCCCTGCTGTTACAAAAGGCCATAACTGAGCAACGTAAGGGAGAAAGGGCTTAGTTGGCTCACAGTTCCAAGTGCTTGGCTTGCTTTCTCCATGTTTGTTTGCTTGTTTTCTGCTCTTTTATGGCTCAGAATCCCACTCACCCACCCTCACCCTCTGCCAAGGGAATCTTCTGAGGTCTTCCTTAGTTAACGTAAGTGAGATAATTCCACACAACCGGAGGCATTGTGGTGCACACCCTTAATCCTAGCACTCTGGAGGCAAAGGCAGGCAGATCTCTGTGAGTTCAAGGCTGGTCTCCCAGGTGATTCTAGATTGTATCACATTGGCAATTAAAATTAACTGTCACATGGGGAGTGAAGAGAAGAAGGCTCATTGGTTAAGAGTGCATGAAGAGAAGAAGGCTCATTGGTTAAGAGTGCAAACAGCAGAGGACCTGAGTTCATTTTCCAGTGCCCACATCTGGCAGTTTACAGCCACCTGTAACTCTAGCTCCATGGGCTCTGAGAGAGACCAGCACTCGTGTGAGCATACACACACACACACACACACACACACACACACACACACA
>LZPO01066275.1:623124-638490 GCA_001675575.1 Neotoma lepida
CTGAGATCCCTGTACATATGACTCCACCTTTGTAGGACTCCAAATCCAGGGAAGCCTAGTGCTGGCAGGTGAGGCCCAGTGTGGTGGGGGAGTCCACAAGTCAGGTGGATACCTCCCAAGCAGGCAGATTCCTGCAACCTGGCAGCTCTACTCAAAATGGTTACAGTGGGGTTCTCCCATGAGTGTGAACAAGGGATGGAGCTCAGATGGTAGAGTCTTTGCCTACCATGCTCGCAAAGCCCTGGGTTCCATCCTCAGCACTGCATGAGTAGCAGGTGGCGGCACACGCCTATAATCCCAGCACTTNCGAACTAGAGAAAAGAAGAAACTCAAGGTCATCCTTGGTGTGATGGTTAGTTTTAATTGTGAGTACGTCACAATCTAGAGTCACCAGAGAGGAGAGTCTCNATGTGGGGTGTCTAGATCACGTTGTCCTGTGGTGTGTCTATGAGGATTATCTTAANTACATCGACTGATCTGGAAAGACCTGTTCACTGTGGGGAGCGTCATTCCTTGTGCGTGGGATCCTGAACTGTGTAAGAGGNANCAAGAGCTGAGCACACGCAGGCATGCATTATTCCATNGCTCTCTGCTCTTGGCTGTGGGTGTCGCTGCTTCAAGATCCTGCTGCCTCAGTTTCTCTACAACAGTGAACNGTAACCTGGCATTGAGAGATGAATAAACCTATTCTCCCTTAAGTTGCTTCAGTCGGTTTTTTTCCTATCGCAAACTAAACTCTTTGTCAGTGTAGGACAGGAAGTGCCAGTTGATGCTGGGTGTCACTTATTGCTGCTCCTTGTGCTTCCTGAGTCTCTAGTCCTTTGTAGATTAGTTAGAAGAATGTTAAAAAGAATGTGTTCCATTTTCTTCTTGTGCTTGTTTTGCAGCAAAAGCTACTCGATCCCCTTGCAGTGCAGCTGTCCCGTGGATTTCGAATTTCAAATCACTTTGCTTCGGTCTCATCAGGCCTTTACAATTGCACCGACGTCAGGTGAGGGTGGTGTGACGTCANACACCCAATTGCCCAGCAGTCTCAGGTCAGAGGCAGGGCTTGGAATATCAGTCNCTTTCCTTGTTGCTGTGGCAAAAACAATGTCAGGAAAGAAGGGTTTGTTTGTCTCACAGTCTAAGGGGACAGTCCATCATAGTGAGGAAGGCATGGCAGCAGGAGCGTGAGGCAGCTGGTCACATGGCATTCACAGTCGGGAAGCAGAGAGAGATTGTTGCTGGGGCTCAGCTCACCTTCTCCTTTTTGTTTAGTGCAGAATCCCAGCTCATGGAACAGCACTGCCACATCCAACAGGTCCTNTCAGCCAGGTTAGACATTTCGGGAAGCACTCTCATGGACATTCAGAGCTGTGTTTACATGGTGACTCTAAATCCAGTTCAGATGACAATAAACATTAGCCAGCATGCTTGGAGAACACATATACACATGCAAACATGTGTACATATACATGTATCACACAAACACACACACACACACACACACACACACACACACGTGAAAATGGGGGAGGATAAAATAGATCAAGTGTAAATTGTTTCAAGACACACTTCCTCTTCCAAACAGCTTGGTGGTGACCGAGCATTCTGTAAGTTACCGCTTGCTTGTATTGCCCAAGCAGTACTTACTTCCAAGGGGAAGTTCAGTTTTCAGATGATTGGTATGCACCAGNGTTCATCCCAGACCCACAAATCAGTACGTCCATTAAGCCTTGTCCCATTTTACAGATGAGAAAACTGAGCCTCAGTTAAAACATTCAAGCTGAGTTACAGAGTTCCTGAGTGACCCAAGAGAATTGTGATGGAGGCCCAGTGACCCTTGAGGCCACTCTCCTGCCCTAGGCCCTGGGCGACAGCGGTGGCCTGTGACTCACCGCTGTGGAGCAGAAGGTGGCCCTGTCTTCTTGGTGCCTTCTTCCACAACCCCCGTGGTAGAACTTATCATCAGCTTGTCCGTAGATGACTTTTAAACCATGCAGCTATTAACCGAATTTTACAGAGATTAGTTTACCCCAAACCCCACAGTCAGTGGGACCCTAAATCTTAGAAGGTGAAAACACAAGACTCCAAGCATGAGGCTTAGATGGCTCCATGACAATTCACGGGGAATAATCTGTATTTCTGAGCTGCTGGGAAGAAATGTATAAAGCTTACAATAATATAGGTGACCTCACTTACATGTGTGGAATCTAGAAAGTTTGGTCTCATAGGGCGTAGCTCAGCTGGCAGTGCTTGCCTGGCACACAAGGAGCCCTGGGTTCCACCCTCAGCCCTGCATAACTGCACACCCATAATCCCAGTGCTTGAGAGTTGGAACCAGGATGCCAGGCACCCTGGTCGTCTTCAGCCACATAGAAATCGGAGGCCTGGGACACATAAGACCCTGCCTCAATTTTTTCTTTTTTTGGCCAGGTGTGCTGATGCATGCCTTTAATCCCAGCACTCAGGAGACAGATGAAGGTGAATCTCTGTGAGTTCCAAGCCAACCTGGTCTACATAGGGAGCTTCAGGACAGCCAGAACTACACAGAGAGACCTTGTTTCTAAAAAACAATAAACAATTTTTAAAAATGATTTCGTGGAGATAGAGACTATAGCAATGGTTAACAAAGGCTGGGGCCAGGAGGTGGAATGGTCAGCAGGTGACAGTTAGAGGAAGTAAATGCACAGCAGAGTAACTGAGGCCAATGACACAGAGTTCAAAATGACTTGGAGCGGNCTGAAGAGAGAGNGGTCATGAAAACCTCAGTCTCTGGCACCCACTTAAACCCAGGCATGGAGGTGCTTGCAGGAATGCAGTGACAGGAGGCCTGACACTTGCTGGCCAGATAACATAGTCAACCAGTGAGCTCTGTGTTCAGTGAGAGCCCCTGTCTCAAAAGTATGGTGGGTGTGGTGGATTGGATAGGTATGGTCCCCGTAGACTCACNTGCTTGAATGCTTGGCCCATAGCGAGTGGCACTAATGGAAGGTGTGGCCTGGTTGGAGGAAGTGTGTCACTGGGCATTGAAGTCTCATGTGTTCAAGTTATGCCCAGTGTAGCACACAGTTTCCTTCTCTTGCCTGCGGATCAAGATGTAGAACTTAGCTCCTTCTCCAGCACCATGTCTGCCTGCATGCCACCGTGAAAATAATAGACTAAACCTCTGAAAATGTAAGCCACCCAATTAAATGTTTTTCTTTATGAGAGAAGCCATGGTCATGGTGTCTCTTCACAGCAATAGAAACCCTAGCTAAGACAGTATGGGATGATTTTTTTTACAAATTTCCCCCGTCTGGGCCTTAGTGCTCTACAGAATAATGTACTTCTATTTTCCATCTTCTTTTAGTCACTGCCCATGCCTATATTTTCTATTAGCTCACTTACATATTTAAATATGCCCCTGTATATGTCTATGTTACTTTATTTACATATTTGAATATACCTATGTTTATTTTATATAGTGTCACCTAGGCTATGACACAACNATGTTTCCTNGTGGTGACTTCATTGTTCAGTGTTATTCTGTGTTCTNCATAATGCTTACATTGATAAACTACAGCCTTCTTTATTTTAATTTTTATTTGGGTATGTCTGTGTGTATGTATGCCACCNGCATTTGGTGTTCATGGAGATTGGAAGATGGCCTTAGAGCCCCCTGGAGCTTCCTGATGTCAGTGCTGGGAACCAAACTCAAGCCATCAACAAGAGCAGTAAATGTTCTTCACCACTGAGCCATCTCTGCAGCCGGGACTTTCTTGGCTTTGAGTTTTTGTTGTTTCTATTGTTTGTTTTTGTTTGCTATTGTTTGTCTTTCTAGGTAGTACAGACTGGCCTAGACCTAGAGATCCTCCTGTGTTTGTCTCCCAAGTCCTGGGATACATCACCACACATCACCACATCCACACATCACATACATCACCACACATCACCACATCCACACATCACATACATCACCATACATCACCACATCCACATATCACATACATCACATCACCACACATCACATACATCACCACACATCACCACATCCACACATCACATACAGCACCACACATCACATACATCACCACACATCACCACATCCACACATCACATACAGCACCACACATCACATACATCACCACACATCACCACATCCACACATCACATACAGCACCACACATCACATACAGCACCACACCCAGCTTCCCACCCTGTGACTTAACTTTATTCATTATTCCTGGTTGTGCTGAAGGTAGTGATCTGTAATTGATCCAAAAATAGTGCTCTGGGCTTTATATTTTTATTACCTTTTAATGTATTTATTTCATGTACTGTGTATGCATATATTTGTATTGTGAGCAGAGGACAAGTTTCTAGTTAGTTCTCTCCTTCTACCGTATGAGTCTGGAGATCACACTCAGGTCATCAGGCTTGGCAGTNTTCCCTTAACTGAGAGCCATCTCACTGCCAGCTCCACAGACACACTTGTTTGCAGGCCACTAGAAGTCACGATGTAGCCCAGGATAACCTTGAATTTCTGATCCTGCTGCCTCTACCTCCCGAGTGTTGGAACCACTAACACTGGTTTGTGTGGGCCTGGGAATCTTCATGCATGCTGGGCAAACGCCCTACAGACTGAGCCACACCCCCAGCCCTGAGGTAGACTTTTCCAAATGAGGTTAAATATTGAGAATACCTTTCTCACTTATAAAACACAGGACATCACTCCTTTGTGCCACTATGAATTTTGGCCAAGCAGTAGCTGTCAAAACTTGGCACATATTCTATAACTGTCAACATTACACAGCCTGCCACCACCATGTTCAAGTGACAGAGCTGCACTAACAGAAAAAAACAAAAAACAAAAAACAAAAACCAGCTTGCTGTGTTTGCCTGGGCTATGTCTCCACAGCGGCTTTATGTATTATGTCCAGGCTGGGAACACTTAACAAAATAAATCTCCCAGGTCAAGGTAAACGTTAATCCTTGTCCTAGAGCTTGCCCTTATGTTTTAAAGTTAATGAGCTGGAGTGAAGCAGTAGGATGTTCTTGGCCTCAAGTCCTGAATGGTCTGAGGGTCCTACAGGGTGATGCTCTGACCAAGTGATAGTCGAGGTATTAAAGTCTCTTCAGTTGGGATTCCTACCCAAGTGACCTGCTGTTGGCTTGCAGACCCGTTGTCTCTGGTGGCTCATTCTACCTGGTCCTGGGCTTAAGATGCAATAGTGGCCATCACTTAATAATTTTTACCTATGTCTATGCTCAGGAAATTAACAAATGCCTACTTTGTATGCATGTGTGTGTGCTCTTGTGCATCCTGCATGTGTGCATTTGTATGTGTAAGAGAGTGTATGCACTCGCACACTTAAGTGCATTGGAAGGCCCACCTTAACTGTTCCCCACCTCACCTTTTGAGGCAGGTCTCTCACTGTCTCTGCTAGGCTGGCCTGTGAGCTCCAGGCATCCATCTGTCTCCACCCCTCCCNCCAGTGCTGGGGTTACAGATGTGTTTGCTTTGTCAAGTTTTACATGGGTGTTGGGGATCCGAACTCAGATACTTATGCTGATGCAGCAAGCACCTTACTCACTGAGCCGTCTCTCAGTCTTCTGTGTTATTTATATGATATAATATTTGTGACTGGATTTTTACATGTATATGTATTGTATTTTGTTCATATTCACCCCTACTACTCTCCCTTGTCCCCCTACCATTCCCATTCTTATTCTTCTTCCCAATTAGTGGCCCTTCTACTTCCATGTGTGCGTGCCCCAATGTGTTTCATGATGGTTGTTCACAGGAACATGGGTGAGAGGTTGTTCACAGGAGCATGGGTAAGGGGTTGTTCACAGGAACATGGGTGAGAGGTTGTTCACAGGAGCATGGGTGAGGGGTTGTTCACAGGAGCATGTGTGACAGGTTGTTCACAGGAACATGGGTGTGGGGTTGTTGACAGGAACAGGGGTGAGGGGTTGCTCATAGGAACATGTGTGAGGTGTTGTTCACAGGAGCATAGGTGTGGGGTTGCCAAAGGAGTATGTGTGAGGAGTTGTTCTCCGGAACACAGGTTAGGGATTCTTCACAGACGCATAGGTGATGGGTTGTTCACAGGAACATGAGGAAGGATTGTTCACAGGAGCATAGGTGAGGGTTTGCCACAGAAGCATTGGTGAGGGATTGTAAACAGGAAAAGGGATGAAGGGTTGTTCACAGGAACATGGGTGAGGGGTTGCTCACAGGAGTATGGGTGAGGGGTTGTTTACAGGAACATGGTTGGGGGTGTTTACAGGAGCATGGGTGAGGGATTGTTGACAAGAGCATGTGTGATGGGTTGTTCACGGAACATGGGTGCGGGGTTGTTCACAGAAATGTGGTTGAGGGGTTGCTCATAGGAACATGTGTGAGGTGTTGTTCACAGGAGCATGGGTGTGGGGTTGTTCATAGGAACATGAGTGACAGGTTGCTCACAGGAACATTGGTGAGCGGTTGCTCACAGGATTATGGGTGAGGGGTTGTTTACAGGAACATGGGTGAGGGGTGTTTACAGGAGCATGGGTTAGGGATTGTTCAAAAGAGAATGGGTGAATAGTTGNTCACAGGAGCATGGGTGAGGAATTTTTCACAAGAGCATGGGTGAAGGGTTGTTCACAGGAGAATGGGTGTGGCATTGTTTTCAGGAACATGGGTCAGGAATTTTTCACAGAGGAATGGGTGAGAGGTTGCTCACAGGCGCATGGGTGAGGGGTTATCTACAGGAACATGGATGAGGGGTTGTTCACAGGAGAATGTGTGAATGGATGTTCACAGGAACATGGGTGAGATATTGTTCACAGGAGCATGTGTGAGGGGTTTTTCACAGGAGCATGGGTTGGGGTTGCTCACAAGAGCATGGGTGAAGGGTTGCTCACAGGACATGGGTGAAAGATTTCTCACAGGACATGTGTGAGGGGTTGTTCACAGGAGCATGAATGAGGGATTGTTCATAGGAGCATGGTCACTGTTTTTCACAGGAGAATGGGTGAAGGGATGTTCACAGGGCATGGGTGAGGGGTTGCTAACAGGAACATGGATGAGGGATTGTTGACAGGAGCATGGGTGAGGTATTGTTCATAGGAATATGTGTGAGGGGTTGTTTAGAGAAACAGGGGTGAGGGATTGTTCACAGAATCTTGGCGAGGGGTTTTTTACAGGAACATGTTTATGGGATTGTTTTCAGGAACATAGGTGAGGGATTGTTCACAGAACCATAGGTGTGGGGTTGCTCACAGGAACATGGGTAAGAGGTTGTTTACACTAACATGAGTGAGGGGTTGTTCACAGGATCATAGGTGAGGGTTTGCCACGGGAGCATGTGTAAGGGGTTGTTCACTGGAACATGGGGAGGGATTTTTCACAGAAGCATGGGTGAGGTGTTGCCACAGGAGCATGGGCTAGTGATTGTTCACAGGAACAGGGGTGAGGGGTTGTTCAGAGGAGCATGGGTGAGGGGTTGTTCACAGGAACAGGGGTGAGGGGTTGTTCACAGGAGCATGGGTTAGGGTTGTTCACAGAAGCATAGGTGAGGTGTTGCCACAGGAGCATAGGTGAGGGGTTGTTCACAGGAGCATTGTTGTACAGTTGTTCACAGGTTCATGGGTGTGGTATTTCCACAGTAGCATGGGTTAGGGGTCGTTCATAGGATCATGAGGTGAAGGGTTGTTCACAGGAGCATGAGCACCTTGCCAGTGGCGACACCACTAGAGAGAAAGTCTCTCTCACTCTAGAAACTATTAACTGCCTTTTTTTTTTGAAAGTACCATAGGAGGTACTTTATCAGGTAAATAAGGAGCTGTGGCTGGGGTCTGTCTTGGAGCTTGTAATTTCCCTGGTGGTAACATCCATGTAGGACTCACACAGAGACATCACACAGTTCTGTCAGCCTGTCAGACCACCTTGCAGGGAAACTGGCCCTGAGATAATGATGAATCAGTAATGGGCAAGACCACACCTTGACCAGGACAGCCTATGTACATACGTCTTGCCCTCTATTTAAACCTGAACCTCATGTCAGGACCCCATGGGTGAACTTAGGGGGTCATTGGACCTCTTCATTGTCCTTCTCAGTGGAGGTACATTGGCTAAATCTCTTTTTTTCCATTTTCACTATCAGTTTGTCTCTTTAACGACTTATTGAGGATGAGTGGTACAGCCTTACTTGTTCTGGCTATGAAGGCCCAGGCTGAGACATACAGTGTTCTAAGCCCAATTGGCACCATAGATACAGTAATATTGTAGGGTGAACTGTTTGACAGTAGAAGGAACACCAGTTCATCTGAAAGGTTTGAAAGGAGGAGGTCTGGGGTGTAGCTTTATGGTAGAGTACTTGCCAAACATGGATAAGGCCTTAGGCTCCAGCCCCAACACCAAAGGAAGGAAGGGAGGGAGGAAGAGAGGGAACGGGGGAGGGAAACTTGAGAGGAAAGAGTAAAGTTACAGAAAAACACAGGGAACTCAACTGTCTGGACCAAAACTCCTAGGTGTGTATTCCTAATTTTCCATGTTGCTTACAGCATTGGCATTGCATTCTGGTCATTTACTCTAGAGTCAGCAATCTGGGAATTTACGTTTGAGACACAAATGCAGATGGCTTTGACCATATTTGTATAAATACACGATCAGATGATTGTTGGAAAGGATTTGTGTAGGCACTGATAGGCAAGGTCTGTGTCAACACTCAGACGTTGAGTTGTGTGTGTGCACTTGATGAAGAGATTGTAGAGCAAGCAGAGGCACACCCACACTGTGCTGGGAAGATGGGGTTTGTGCTGCCTCTTCAGCTACACTTGGAGAGCAGAGCAGATACCTCTGCAATGGTTAATCTAGCCTGGCAATGTCAGAGGGGGAAAAATACTTCTGGACAGGGCATGGGTTTGTCAAAGTGGAAAGTCCCATCCCATGGCCTGGGGGCCCAGATAGAATAAAAAGGAGAAAGTGAGCTGAGCACAGCGTCCATCTCTCTGCTTCCTGACTGTGGCTGCCCTGTGACCCGCTGCCTCACGCTCCTGCCGCCTGCCTTCCCCACCGTGATGGACTGTGCCCTCGAACTGTGAGCCAGACAAATTCCTCCTTCCTTAAATTGCTTTTGTTGGATGCTTAGCCGAAGCAATGAGACAAGTAACTGATACAATCACATCCCCCACCCCACCTCTCTCTCTCCTTACAGGAATAATTCCAGCTAACGGGAAGACAAAAGTAACTATCACGTTCACACCCATCCAGTATGGGACGGCACAAATAAAAATTCAGTTGTGGATCTCACAATTCAACTCTCAGCCATACGAATGTGTCTTCACTGGAACCTGCCACCCCAACATGGCCTTACCGTACGGCTTCTTCATGGTGTTTCTGTCTACCCATGTAGCCCAGGCTGGCCTCAGACTCGCTATGGAACTAAGATAACTNTGGCATTCTGCCTGCCTCCACCTCTGGAGTGTTAGGATTACAGACATNTACCACCATACCCAGTTCATGTGGTGCTGGGGATGGAATCCAGGGCACTGCACATTCTAGACAAGAACTCTACCAACTGAGCTATAGTCACAGCCCCAATTTTCTCAGAAGTCCAACCCAGTTGTGGGCATTATGGTACACATTTGCAATCCTATCACTGAAGAGGCTGAGGCAGGAAGAACATGAGTTTAGAGCTAGCCTGGACTACATAGCAAGAACCTGCCTTTAAAAAATAAGAAAAATCCAAATTTTCTCTTTTCTTGTGATATCCCCAGAAATTTGTTTTTAAAGCTGGGAGTGCAGGTCAGTCATTGGCCTCTTGGCCNGCATGTTTAACCCAGGTTTAACCCAGCACTACAAAACAACATTTATATTACAAGATGAGTCTCTATAAAACACTTTCAAGCATAGGGGCTGGGGTTCTACCAGCCCAGCTAGATCCCCACCCCATTTTGTTTTTGTTTTTCAAAGACCATAATTATTCTTTTACTAGGAAAGTAAATCAAAGTCACGGTTTCTAAAATAATCAGCTTAAGCTGTTGAAGAGCTACAGGATAGAAATAAATTATACTAGACCACCAGAGCATTCCCCAGCCTGTTATGTTTCCACTTATCATATTCATGAGGAATGCAAAGGAGAGAGGGCTCAGGTAAAGGTGCTTGTTGCCAAGGCTGATGACCTGAGTTCTGCACCTGGGACCCACATAGCGGAAGGACAGTAGTGCTGTCCTCTGACCTCCACATGCAAGGCTTGCCCCCCCACACACACACACATGCACACATGCACACACACATGCACACACACACATGCACACACACACATGCACACACATGCACACACACACATACACACATACATACACACACACATGCACACACACACACACATGCACACATGCACACACACATGCACACACATGCACGCACACACGCACACACATATGCACACACATGCACACACACATGCACACACACACACTAAATAAATGTATTTTTTAAAGAATGGGAGGGAAGACAACCACTGGTGCATATATGTGTGCATGCATAAGTACATATACCCATATATGATTATATGTTAATATACTGATATGAAATTTGTTTCCATGGACTCCTTTTGACCCACAAACTTACTTTTAGTTTAGTTATAATGTTGGTCCATAAGTGATAGTTTTATCAGAAAGAACATAGAAACAAACACCTCAAGCTGGGGTGTAGAGGTGTGTCATTGGTTAAGAACACTGGTTGCTCTCCCAGAGGACCTGGGTTCAGTTCCCAGCACCCCCATGGCAGCTCACAGCTGTCTGTAACTCCAGCTCCAGGGAATCAGATGTGCTCTTGGCCTCATCAGGTACCCAGGCCACATGCAGGCAACAATCATAAAATAAAAATAAATCATTAAAACAAGCCTGAACTGTTGGATTATACACTAATTTAACATCTATTTTAAACTCCAGATTAGAAGAGTTCAAAAGATTAAATTCTCGTTCTAAGAAAGTAAATGCTCCTCCAGAAAAAACAATGTATGTACACTTTTACCACGGTCCCACAAAGGCAAAGCGTCAGAAGATGAAGGTACGTGGGGGGGGCACCCCCAGTACAATGGAAAGGCAGGGAGGAAAGAACTCATTCCCCCCGCCCTGATTTGGTCCCCAGGAAATCGAGTACCAGGACCTGCGGTTTCCAGCAGATCTGTCCAATCCGTTCGCCGTGGCAACCGTCCTGAACCAAGAACCGGGAAAATTGAAGATTAAGGAATTAAAGCAAGGTAACAGCTACTTGGTCTGCCATAAACAGTCCCTGGGGCAGAATAAGAAAGAAATGTGTCCAGTCACATTTATTATTTATGAACAAAACTTAGTTAGATGTCTGTTAGGCGGCATGGTTAGAAACTTGTGTTTGTCTGGGCAAATGACTGATTTGATTATGGCCATGATCTTTGCCTGTTCCTGCCTCCAGTCCTGGACCAGGGTGATGAAATCTCCAGAACCAGACAGATGAAGGAGGCGCTTTTCGAACAGAAAGTCAGACAGAACATCCAGGAAGAGAGCGAGAACCATCTTAAGTGGTAAATATTGAGGGTTAATGTGTCCCAAGTGACAGGGTGACGGCTTTTCAGGGATGGCCTTTGACGAAGGAGACACAATGACACNCAATTATTGATAAACTCCCTTGGTGAATTCAATTATTNTTCTCCTCAGCCAGTGTTCCCAGCTCAGAATGGGTGGCTATTAGAAATAAATTATTGTAACTAAGAAATGTTGTTTCCTACACAGAGCGGACAGGGCAGGACAACAGTGAACTCTGTGAGGCTTGGCCCCACCTCCCTGCCAGCTACAGCTGCCTGCCACCCCATCCCCTGTTCCCAGACAGACCTGGGGTGAGCCCCTATGCAGTGGGAGCCATTGGGGACAGTCCTGGCAACAGAAGTTCAGACAGAAGCATTCTTGTGCTTCTCGGGTCAAATGGACTTTTTCTTTTTACGTTTGTTTAAGCTAGAGAAACCCAGGAGCCTGGCCATGTGTTCAGCTTCAGTAAGGGTCAGTGAAAATGCACATGCCCCATTATTGTTTTTTCTAGAAATATATTTGATTTCTTGAATTGTGTATTTAAACTTAAAACATTATTTGCTTGTTTGTTTACTGTGGATGTGGTACATACATACTTCGGCCAGGGGACATACATACTGTGGAGGCCAGGAGACAACTCGCAAGAGTTGGTTCTGTCCTTTCACCATGTAGGTCCCAGAGATTGAACTCGGGATGTCAGGCTTGGTGACAAGCCCCTCTTCTTGCTAAGCCATCTCACCTGTCCATATTTAATCTTTAGTTTCTTCTGACTTACAGTTTAAAATAGATTCTAAATTAATGCACTACCCAATGGTGCAAGGAGTAGGTCACAGGCTTCTGTCACTTAAAACATCTTCAAGATTCATCTACATCTCAGCACTTATGACTAGTTCAACACCTTTTGTGACTGCATGAAATTCCATTGTGAAGATACACCACATTTCAACCACTAGATTGGTTTTACATTTTCATCAGCATCCCTGGAGAGTTGCAGTTTTCCTACATCCTCAGCAACACCTGTTGCTTTGTATGGCTTAAATCTGCATTTCCCTGACTGCTAGTGATGCTGAGCATTCAGGGTATGGGTGTGCATATGTGTGTGTGAGATAGAGTGTATGTGTGAGAGAGTGAGTGTGTAAGTGTGTTTGTGTGAGAAACAGATGTGTGTGTGCACGTGATAGTGTGAATGAATGCGGTGAGTGTGAGAGTGTGTGTGATAGAGTATTGTGTGTATGTGAATGTGAGTGTGATAGTGTGTGTGAGATAGAGTGAGTGTGTATGTATGAGTGCAAGAGACTGAGTGTGTTTGTGGTAGTGTGGTCAGTGTGTGTATGTGTGAGAGTGAGGGAGGAAGAGAGTGTGCTTGTGGAAGCTAAAAGTCAACCTTGGGTGTTGCTCCTCAGGTATCATCCACCTTATATTGTTTGTTTTAAAGATTTGTTTATTTTATTTTATGTGTATTCCTGTTTCACCTGCATGTTTGTCAGTGCATGTGTGGTACCAGTGGAGGCCAGAAGAGGGCATCAGAGCCCTGGTAGGCGTTACAGTCCCTTGTGAGCTGCCATGTAGGGGCTACTAACGGAACCCGGGTCCTCTGGAAGAGCAGCAGTGCTCTTAACCACTGAGCCATCTCTCCAGCCCCAACCTTGTTTTCTGAGACAGGGCCTCTTGCTGGCCTGGAGCTCACCAAACAGGCTGGGCTGGCTGTCCTGGAGTCTGTCTGCACCTCCACAGTACTGGGATAACAAGAGCATATCACCGCTCCTGGCTTTTTGTACAAGGCTCCTGCTCCTGGAGATTGAACTCCGGTCCTTATGCTTGCAAAGCAAACACTTTACTGAATGATCCATCTCTTGGGCCCTTGTTGTATTAATTTATAAATATTTTAGCATGAATCACTAGAAGATAAGCTTCATTTCTTCTTCTTCTTCTTCTTCTTCTTCTTCTTCTTCTTCTTCTTCTTCTTCTTCTTCTTCTTCTTCTTCTTCCTCCTCCTCCTCCTCCTCCTCCTCCTCCTCATCGTCCTCCTTCTTTTTGGTTTTGGTTTTTCAAGACAGGGTTTCTCTGTTAGCCCTGGCTGTCCTGAAACTCATGCTGTAGACCAGACTAGCCTGAACTCAGAGATCCTCCTGCCTCTGCCTCCTAAGTGTTGGGATTAAAGGCCTGAACCACTAACACCCTGTGATAAGCTTCATTTCATGGGATATATTGTTCACCCCAGAGGTGGCTCCTTCCAGCTCCCCCCATTCCTTCTTGGTTATAAAATATAGCTAAAACATTCTTTGCAAAGACGGTATTTGCTGATGGCTTCTGGAAGTTGGTTTTTCTCTCCACAGGCAGGTGCACCTTGGTGAAGATCACACATCTTTTAAGTGTAGAAGAGAGCACACTGAGGAGTGGCAGAAAGCACAGGACAAGTACAAGGTCGGAATGGCTGCGAATTCGATATCATTTATTTCCTACATCTTTTTCATTCCGACTGTATGCAAGATGCCAAATCAGAAGAAAGAAAATGCATAGAAATCTGAGTGCACCACCGAGTGTCAGAGCACTTGCCTTGCATGTGTGAGGTCCAGGCTCAGTTCTAAGGGAAGGAGCGGGGGCAGGGGAAGCCTTGGCATAAAACTGTGAAGACAGGGCCCTGATCATACATAAACTGCTAATTGTAAGTCAAGGGTGTCTATAGATGACACAAGAGACCTATGCTGGGTCTGCTGGGAACATTCAGAAGCCAGAGCGAGAGTGAATTCAATCTTAAGAGAAAGCAAGAATTAGCAGGGAGAACAAACACCTCCAAAGAGAGATGACTCAGACCCAGGCTGTGGTTCCGGATGTGAGGCACCTGTCCTGTGGTCTACAGAGCATGAAGATGAGAGGCCCCAAACTGCTGTCAGGAGCCATCCCTGGATGCCAAATATAGTCACATGCCAAGGTGCTAGGGGTTGGGGCACTTGTGGTGATATATTGTGTACCTTAATAAAATTTGCCTGAAGATCAGAGAACAGAACAAGCTGGTAGATTAAACATAGAGGCCAGGCAGCGGTAGCACACACCTTTAATCCACGCACTGGAGAGGCAGAGATCCAGGATCTCTGTGAGTTCAAAACCACACTGGAATGAGATTGACTCAGTCTAGGAGAGAAANAGAGCCAGNCAGTGGTGGCACACACCCTTAATCCCAGCACTTGAGATCTCATGCCTTTGCTTGGGAAGCACACACGCCTTTAATCCCAGCACTAAGAAGGATGTGATGGCTGGGCAGAGAAAGGTACAAAAGGCCTGAGGAGACAGGAACTGAGGCTTTTTAGGCTGAGGAGTCCTAGAGGTAAGATGTGGCAGTGGCTTGTTCCCTTGTCTCTCTGATCTTTCAGCATTTACCACAAAATCTGGCTCTGGGTTTTTTNNTATAAGATGGATTTAGTAATTCGTGTTACAGGCACTGGCATATGACTTATAGGGGACCTAGTTCACCACTACGCCCCCCCCNAAAAAAACCAGCAAAGCTTAATAATGTGAACTTCAGGATCTCAGTGAGTAGGAAGGATGTGGACGTGGTTAATCTTTTTTTAAAAGATTTATTTATTTGTAATTATATGTACATGTGAGTGTCTGTGTGTGAGTATACACCTGTGAGTGGTGTGCCTATGGAGGCTGGAAGAGAGGATCTGCTCCCGTGGAGCAGAGATCCAGACAGTTGTGAGCCACTCAACACAATGATAGGCTCCTCTGCAAGCCCAGCAACCACTCATAACCACCAAGCCACCTCTCCAGCCCCTGTGGCCAGCCTTTTGAACATTACCACTTTCTGGGCATTCCCGCCTTCTGGGCATTCCTGCCTTTTGG
>LZPO01066275.1:648526-659053 GCA_001675575.1 Neotoma lepida
AACATCCAGCAAATTTGAAATTGAGACTTTCAAATGATGGCACGTTAGCAATCCACACTGGGGTATGCTGGGCCTAGTTGGACAAGGTAAAGAATGGTGTTTGACATTTGTTGAGTGCTGGAATGTACCAGGCCCTGCCTCAGGATCCCTGAATGTCTAAGGCAGATGGCTGTGCAGGAAGCTCTCTGGGGACCAGCACCTACAGAAGGCCAACACCACAGAAGTAGGGCCTCGATAGAGAAGTGGGACCACAGGGCTTCTTGGCAAAGTGCTCAGCTGAGCCCATGAGGAGCTCTGAAGCTCCTACAGGTTGAGAGAAGCTAACCTTTGAACTTTGACTTCAAACTGTCCTAGGAGGTAGACCAGAAGGTTGTGAGGCGCTCCCCCAGGCAAGGTGACTCCTGAGGAGGGCTGACCCCACCAGCTGCTGACTCCCAAGTATTTGTGAGCTAAATCTGTCAAGCCTGAGGGANCTGTGGAGCTGGTAGAATGAATATGTATATAGATATATATATTCTGAGAGAGGCTGTACTAGATTTGACTACACAATATGACCTGGGTAGTCTAATAGCGGCTATCTTATATTAGAGGGGCTGAGAACCTGGTAGCTGCTTGATCCACAGATTGCATGCATCAGCAGTCCCAGCCTGCCACTGAAGACCAGGAGGATTCCTAGAGAGTCACTGGTCCTCAGTCCACAATGGAAACCCAAAGAAGCTGAGTTGTGATCTCAGCAAAGGAATGTAGCAGCAGTGGCAGAAACAAAGTAGATGAGCTTGCTGGTGAGATGCNCAGGCAATGAGGCAAAAATCAAAGCTTTCCCCTCAGACCTCCTTCTGTCTGACTNACACTGGACGGAACCACCCACATTTAGGGCACNACTTCCCACTTCAAATAACCTGATCAAGAAAACCCCTCACAGATGTGCTCAGCAGCTTATCTCTTAGTTGTTTCCAAGATCCAGTCAAGTTGACAACCAGGATTAGCCATCGCAGAAGGACATGTTGTAGCCTCCATGATAGTCCCTAAAATTCACACACAAAGAGACATGAGGAGGGCTGCCTTGGTGCCCACAGCTCAGAGAGTAACTGTGGTCACAGGAAAAGCTGTTTAGAGCATAGAACTATTCAGGTAATGTTTCAAAACATAATGAAAACACACAGAGATGTTTGTCTGTCCTGTGTTTTTCTTTTCATTTTCCCATGTAGGCTCTTGATGGCTTTGGACTAGTCCCAATTAAACCTTCAGATGTTCAAATCAAGCACAGTTATTCCTACTTCACTTTAAAGGTGAGACCTGCTTAGAACTTAAATTATTCTGGTTGCTTATAGCTATCATCTATCTGTCATCTGTCTTACTGTCCGTCTANCATCTATCTATCACTGAGGAGGCACACATGCCACAGTGCCTGTGAAAGTCAGGGAACAACTTTTGGGGGTTGGTTCTCTCCTTCTACAGTGAGAATCCTAGAAATTGAACTCTGGTCATCAGCCCTTAATACACTGAGCCATCTCACTGGCCCTCAGGTTTCTTACGAAGTGAGCAAAATATGCTTGAATTTGAATTGCATTGTTTTGTTAGTATTACTCAATTCTAGCTAATATAGAATGGCACATTGTATTTTTCTCTATTATTTGCTGGTGTGTTGTGCACATAGGTTCTTTCTAATGTGAATATGGAAACTGATTCTTTCCTGTGGGTACACTATCTATTATGCATATGGGAAACTGTGACTCTACATTTATTAGAAAATTCAGGACACAAGTTAGTCAGCCTTTCATTTCTTTTTTCTTTTTTCTTTCTTTTTTGATTTTTTGAGACATGGTTTCTCTNTGTGGTCCTGGCTGTCCTGTAACTCACTTGATAGACCAGCCTGGCCTCNAACTTGGAGATCCACCTGCCTTTGCCTTCCAAGAGCTGGGATTAAATACATGAGCTACCACCACCTGGCTAGTCAGCCTTTCTTGAAGTGTAGGACCACTTGTGCTTTTGAAAGTGAAAATATGTTTATGTATGTCTCCAGTGAAGCTATCTGGCATGAGAAAATAATTTGAATATTGACATGTGTCAGGACTCAAAACGAGGCTCAGGACTGGTCCTGTTAGGCAGCTTTTGTTGAGATGTTAATCCTAACAAACAGTAATGGGTTCTTGTGGGCCTGTTTTTTTTTAAGGAACTACAAATGTCTATTCACCCTAGATAGGGCACTGNTGTCAGACCAAAGAAATTATTTTCCCTAGTCTANTTTAATGATTCAGAATGTTTATTGGGATTGCTTACAGGTGCATAGGGGAAGGGATTCGTATAGGAACATGGATGACTCAAAGGCAGCTGTGTCACTGAAACCCCACATTGTCATGGGTGAGGACTCACTAAAGCTGTGTCTCTGAAGCACCATGGACAATTTTCAGGCAGCTCAGCTAATCAGAGAGGCTCCTCTCCCCAGCAATTGTTCACCTTGGAGAGGAGGTTTTTGTGAATCTTGTAAGTTTCAGGGACTACTTGAGACTTGTGAGTTTCATTCACTACCTGAGCCTCAGTGAGGCTTCCTCCAAGAAGGAATGTTTCCACTTGAAGGAAGTAGCTATACAAAGCAGGCTTTTAAGTGTCACCAATCTGCTGTCTTCTTTCATTTTCAGGTTCCTCAGTTATANAAAATCAAGGGATATCAACCATTTTCTGTCAACAAGTCCTCAACAAATTACAAACTTCAGAAGCTTGGTCGACCCCTGAAACAAGGTGCTGAGGTAATGTATCTGCAACTTCAAGAACTGCTCTCACCACTCATGTCCTACCACTAAGAATGACAGGTCATTGGGTTGGAGGGNTGGCTAAGCATTTAAGAGCATTTGTTGCTCTTAAAGAGAACTCAGGTTCAATTCCCACCACCCGTGTGATGGCTCACAGCCATCTATAATCCCAGTTCCATGGGATCCAACAGGCATGCACATGGTNCACATACATGCAAGCAAACATTCATACACATAAAGTAAAATAAATAACTCTTTAAGAAGAAAATAAGACTAACAAGTTACTCTCGGTCTTTACACAGGATGAGGCCACCACCATCATAGCTCTACCCAAGCAGGACACCACAGAGCTCTCGGCCAAGTCCTCAATCTTGAGTATGAGGGCACCGGAGGGCTTAGCCATGTCTGTGGAATACGACCCGCTGTATATTTTTGTAAGTACCAGTTGGCAGATGCCTGTGTTCTGTGTCCCTTTGTTTCAGCAATTATCCTACATGAAAACGGANGCATGAGTTGGAAATATATTTTCTCTTTTTGTTTCATTTTTTAATTAAATTTTTCTTTACTAAATATTTGTGTTTACTTTTGTTATTTATATGTATATATGCCGGGGGACAGGGGGACCAGAGAGGGTATCAGATCCCTTGGAGTTGGAGNTACAGTATTTGTGAGCCATCCAACATGGATGCTGGGATTTGAACTCCAGTCTTCATGATAAAGCAAGAAGCACTCTTAACCCCTGAGCCTTTTTTCCAGCCCCATTTTTTTTAAACAGTGTCTCATAGCCCAGGATGGCCTCAAACTCACTATGGAGCCAAGAATGACCTCAAACTCATAATCCTCCTGCATTTACCTCCCAAGTACTGGAATGCTGGTATGCAACACCGCATCCATTTTTATGTGGCGCTGGGGATTGAACTAGGGCTTGATGTGTGCTAGGCAAGTACTCTGCTAACAGCTACATCCCCAGCCCTGGAGTGGTTTCTCTTGGGCATTTCAAGCCAGCTGAGCAGTCATCACCCTCTGCCTCCTAGTTCTGGATGATACAGTATAGCAAATGGCTTCAGCTCCCTACCGCACCGACTTCCCCACCACGGTGAACCGTGAGCCGAAACAAAGTCTTTCTTACTGAGCTGCTTTTGTTGGAGTATTTTATCACAACAGGAAAAGAAGCTNAAGCAGACCCAGAAATGGATTTGCTCTTTAAATCCAGCTGGCTTATTTAATAACTCCCTCATTGATCATGGCTAGAAGCAGTTTCAAACTGTAATTCCAGTGACATTTTCTTCCTTGTGAGGTCAGCAAATCTAAATGGCATCTAATGAAGCCCTTAAGCCAGAAAATGCATACATGCAAAATGGTGGTGTTGGAAAGACAGGCCAACCTGAAGCTCTGCTCCTGTGCCCAGTTTGCTAGAAGAGTTGACATGCATCCCCATTGTTAGTGCTAGTGGGAGCCACAGAGAGCATTGCTGACGCCTGTCCCAGGCCTGGTATGGAGATGGGTAAACACCATCAATCTGGTCTCCCTCTCGTCCACAGAATCCCAGCCCAGGACTGTTTGCNGTGAAGCACCCTCTGACCTATGCAGAAACTCTGATAGATTACCATCTGTGCTCTCACCCCAAGTACAAGTTCACCCACGAGTCCTACTTCGGGTCCGGCATTCCTCTCACCCAAAAGCAGTTCCTCCATCATACGGTAATGTCAGCACCAGGCTCCCTCAGCAGAGCTGGCCTTGGACTATGGGGAGGGGCAGGGGACAGGGAGAGAGGGCACCATCGGGGACTGAGAACAAGAAGACTGGATGGCAAGGTGGTTCAGTGGGTGGAGGTGCTTGCCACCAAGTCTAATGGTCTGAGTTCAATCCNTGAAGCCCACATGGTGGAAGGAGACCCAGGGGAGCACCGACTTGTGCATGTTGCCCTCTGACAACTTGTGCACACACATACGAACACACACAGGCACACAACACACACAAACACAAACATACACATGCACATACACTCACACACTCATGTACATACATGCACACACATGCAAATAAATACATACACACGCACACATANGTGTACATACACAAATGTTCAAAATAAATAAATACAGTTTAAACAACAAAATAAAGAGGGCTTGTAGCCTTAGCCATGGACCAAGAGTGGTGACCACAGTCCTCACACTGCCAACTGTGAGGGAGACAGGACTATTCTCAGCACCACCTTTGTCCATTTCTACCCACCTCCTGCTGTCTGCTGCCCTTTTACCAACACTCATTTTGACTTAAATGGGGAAATGATTACTCATTAATAGTTCAACCATATGAAAATAGTCATGTGGTACTATGACTCCAGGCTCTGGCCTCCTCTTAACTTTGGACCCTAAGTACGCAAATCTCAATCACTTGCTTTTTTGTTCCCAGGCACAGAACTCACANAATTCTTCATCTACCAGCTCTGGACACCCCCATATCCCACCAGCCTAACTCTTACATAACTGAGCTTCCCTCTCACCTCCATGGTGACTCATAACTACCACAACCTCCAGGTTACCACAGCAAAATTCTGATCAGCTAGAAACACCTCAGTGGGTCAGGGGACTGTGGAGATGGCTAAGCCCCACAAGNGTGAGGACCTGAGTTCAGNTCTCCGGTGCCCACATAAATTCAAACTTGGTGGCACAGACATGTAATCCCAATACCAGGCATATGGGAACTGAGAGATCCCATTGACTAGGTTATTGACTAGCCAGTCCAGCGGAAACTGCAAGCTCCAGGTTCCACAAGAGATGCTATCTCTTGATTGAGGAAGACAGGGACATTGGCCTCTGTTATCACACACACACACACACACACACACACATCCTCAGTATGTATTCATTGCCCACTGGCCTGGCCCTCAAGTCCCCTGGTGACCTGCCTGCCCCTCCAGCCACAGGTACCATCCCTATCATGTTCCCTGCACTTAGCTGAACTGCTGGTGACCTAATAGTTCCAACAGTAGTTCCTACTACTGCCAGTGCATTCTGCTGCACAGCCTCCCTGCCTGAGTGCTGCCCATCCTCTTTGAATGTTGCATCAGCACCACTTTCACAGCCGTCCAGACAGGCTGGGAGACCGCATCTGCCCTCAGCCACCACCACAGATCCTGGACTGGAGCAACTGTCTGCGTTAGAGGAAGTCAGTNAAGCTTGATGANATGATGCATTTGGATCTAACCTATTGGGACTTTAAGATAGTCAGCTTAATTAAGTGAAGGTTCTCGAAGACATTTTTCCACTGTGTTAGTTACTTTTCTGGGTCCTCTAACAAAACACGTGGCAAAATCAGCTTAAGGACGGGAGGCATGGTGGCAAGAGCCTGAGGCAGCTGGTCACAAGACACCCACAGTCAGGAAGCAGAGAGATGGATGCTGGGACTCAGATCACGTTCTCTTTTTGTTCAGTCCAGGACGCCAGACCATGGGATGGCACTGCCCACNCTTAGGATGGGTCTTCCCACCTCAATTAAACCAATGTCTAAAAACCCTCAGAGACATTACCCGTGGTTTGTCCCTTAGGTGACTCTAGATACTAACAATGTTAACTCTCACAGCCACCTAATGCTTTCTCTTCACTTCCTGCCCTTGTGCCAACTTTCATCACAGGATATAATTCCTGGAATCATGAACTGGAAGAAGTTCCAGCCCCTGGTGTTCTCCTCCTTGTCTGACTACTCTAGACTGGAAAACACTCAGAGGTAAGCTTGGAAACTACTAGTCTCCCGGGGCATTTGCACTGTAGATTACAGAGGTTAGGGACCAGGTGTCAAAGGCCAACCGTGACAAACCACACTCTGAAATTGTACTTTTAAAACATGAGGGATGGCTTGCTTGCCAAGGAGCTATGATGGCNGATAGCTGATTTTCAGAGTTTGAATTTATCTTAATCAAGACACACTTTTTAGCTGGGCAGTGGTGGTGCACACCTTTGATTCCAGCACTGGGGAGGCAGAGGCAGGTGGATCTCTATGAGTAAAGGGCCAGCCTGGTCTATAGAGTGAATCCCCGGACTGCCAGGGCTGAACAGAAAAACCCTGTCTTGGAAAAAAAAAAAAGAAAAAAAAAGAAAACAAAACTCCACACTTTTTAAAATGAATACAGTGCTAGCTAATTGGCAGAGTTTCAGCACAGATAGAGAACTAACTGATCATATAGATCTGCTGAAATATTCATGTCTATTTTTTCCTTTTGAAGAATATTCCTTTTTGAAATATTCACAGTTTGTGCATGCATGCACAAGTGTGTGTGTGTTTGTGTGTTTGTGTGTGTGTGTTTTTGTGTGTGTGTTTATGTGTTTGTGTGTGTGTTTGTGTTTTTTTGTGTGTGTGTTTGTGTGTATGTGTGTGTGTGTGTACATGTGTGCAGGTACACATGACCATGTGTGCACATGCTTATAGAGTCCAGAAGACAATCTTGAGTGTTCTTCATCAGAAACTGCAAGTTTTGGGTTTTTTTGTGTTGTTGTTGTTGTTGTTGTTTTTGAGGTAAGGTCTTTCATCAGCACCTGGAGCTAGCTGCTTCGCTGGGGTCGCCAGCCATGAGGCCAAGGAGCCTCCTGACTCTGCTTCTTCCACTCTGGGATTACAGGTGTTCACCACCAAACCCAGCTTTCTTAAGTATGTTCTGAGGCTAGAACTCAGGTTCTTGGGATCAAATTCAGGTCCACAAGTTTGCGTGTCACCCCCCACCCCGGCCCTTATGTAATGTCTTCCTCAGGGGCTATGATGACAACTTCACTGGGCTGTCGCAAATGGCTGTATAAAGAAGTATTTAGGATCTGTCTGGTGCTTTTGGTAACTTCTACTGAGCTCACAAAACTGTGCAATCACTGTCTCACCACTAGATGGCAGCATCGGCCCCCTAAACCCTCATTTTGCAGGAAGACTGGAATGCTTTCAAATTGACCCATTTTCTAGTTTCACTTCTGTTGCTGTGATAAAACACCCTGACAAAAATCAGCTTAGGGAAGAAAGGGTTTGCTGAGCTCCAGGTTACAGTCTGTCATTGCAGGGAAGTCATGGCCGAAACTTGAGCTTCACTTGCGCAGAGACAGAATCCTTGCGTGCTTGTTCTCAGCTGGCTTTCTCCTCTTAAGCCGTTCAAGACCTGCTGCCTATGGAATGGTGCCACCCACAGTGGCCTGGGGGTTCCTACATCAATTGACAATCAAGAACTCCTCCCATACACACACAGGCATGCTCACAGACAAACCAGATAAAGACTGGTGCACAACTCAGTAGTAAAGTTCTTCCCTAGCATCCTCGCCCCTACAGTGGGGAACAAAAAGACATGTGATGAGCAAACTGGACTCCGCTGGGTCTGGGTTGTGTCTGGACTCCAGTGCACCCACTTTTAACATACATGGATTCCAAGTATTAAAAATTAGCCAGTTCATTTTTCCAAAGCAGTGTCCTTGTAAACATCTCCCAAGGCTGTTCTTTTAGTGGGAAGTCAGGAGGGGGTTGTCTTGGCCCCAAATAGCCACGCATTAAACATAAAGGCCACATCAATGACAACCTCCTGCAAGAAACCTCAGTTTCTGTGCCTGAATGCTCTGCCGGCCAATTTGTTCCAATGTAAACTGCCATTGCATAATAACTCAAAAATCAGGAGCAGGGCCTGGGCGGGGGTGCAGCTCACTGATGGAGAGCGTGTGTAACATACACAAAGCCTGAAGCTCCAGCCCCAGCAGTGTAGAAACGGCACCAAGTGGTACGCATCTGTAATCCCAGCACTGGGAGGTGGAGGCAGGAGAATCAGGAGTTCTAAGTCATTCTCAGCTACATAGTGAGTTCAAGGCCAGCCTGGGCTACATAAGACCCTGTCTCAAAAGAAAAAAAAAATCTTCATTTTTCTATTATGGGTTTATACTGGTTGTTGGATGGAAGGTCATGCTGTTTTTTCTGAAAGCAGTTACAAATAATAATGGTAATTCTTTTTTCTAAATTCTGTATTAATCCATCCAGGGTGCTATAACAAAATGCTATAGTCTCCATAGGTTATAAACAACATATATATTTCTCATAAGTCAAGGCAGCAGGCAGATTTTGTGTCTAGTGGGGGCTTGCTTCCTGGTTCACAGACAGAGCCTTCTTTTCTATTCTTATTTATTTTATCTGCATGTGTGTATGGGTATGGGAGCACTCAGACCACATCTGACCTCTCTTCTCACCATGTGGGTCCCAGGAATCAAACTCCTGGCATCAGGCTTGGTGGCAGGAGCTGTCTTGCTTGCCTGTACCCACACTCGGATGGAGGAGCAAGCTGAGATTCTCTTCCTTTTCCTAATCCTAGTGAGGCTCTGCTCTTTTTTATTATTTCTTTTTTTTCTTTTCTTCTTCTCTTTCTTCTTTTTTTTGGGGTTTGGGTGTGGGGGACAGGGTTTCTTTGTGTAGCCCTGGCTGTCCTGGAACTCACTCTGTAGACCAGGCTGGCCTCGAACTCACAGAGATCCACCTGCCTCTGCCTGGCTGAGGCTCAGCTCTCACCCTCAATCACCAATCCCCCCTCAAAGGTTCCATCTCAGCATCAACACATTAGGAGCTGGTCTCAATGTAGGAACTATAAGGAATCTCCTTTAGTCTCTGGAAAGTTCTGCAAGTCCATTAATGACCTTTCAACTTTGCCGCCATTTTGCTTGAAAAAAAAATTGACCTGCAATTATGAGGTCACCCTTGTGTCTTTTAAACCTGAGATTTACTGTGTATTGTCAAACCATGCAGTGTGGTTATTTAGCACTTATTTATTCCAAATCATTTTTAAGTTTTTTTACATGTTTTATTTTGGAGGGGAAGAAGCAGGCCACAGTGCACATGCAGAGGTCACAGGACAGTTTGCAGGTTCTGAAGATCAAACTTGGGTCGTTGGTCTTGGCAGCAAGCACCTTTGCCATCTCAGCAGCCCTTGAATCATTTTGTATCGTAAGAATCAAAGCAGTATTGAAGAGATGGCTCAGTAAACACAATGCTTACTGAAGAAGTTAGAGAGCTTGACTTCAGGCCTCCAGTGCCCGAGCCACAGCTTGTCCCTGTAATCCCAGTGCAGGAGGTGCAGACAGTGGGTCCCGAAGCTCAGGACCAAATAGTCCAGCCAAATTGGTAAACTCCTGTCTCAAAATGAAGGCACAGGGCAATCAAATATCCATGGGAGGACTGCCTTTTCTGAATAGAGGCAGAGGAGGAGTAGATGCGGGGAGCAGAGGGAGGGAGAGGGAGGGTCTGGGCGGAGAGGAGGGAGGGGAAACTGCATTGGGATGTAAAAAAAAAGAAGAAGAAGAAGAAGACCTTGATCTTAAATTAAAAAAAAAGACACCTAATGTCAATCTGGCCTCACATGAAGGTGACGCTTTGCACATTGTACCCACATGCTCATGGGCATACATACACACACAATCAAAGCAGTTCATTGATTTCATTACTCTCTATCGATTAAGAATGTGCTCAGTCCCTGCCGACATCTATGAAATCTAGGCATGAACAACACCCAAAGAAATTATCTAGTAATTCCCACATAGTCAAGAATTCCCAAATTTACTGATCTCATAGACAAGTGAACCACTCAGAACTCCAGGAAGTGACCTGGGGTAATCACTTTCACTTCAGCAAGGACATGCAAATGAAACAAAACAAACCGGAGTTCAAACACCCCACCACTATCACCACCATCATCATCACCACCATCACCACCATCACCATCACCACCATCACCACCATCACCATCATCCCACCATCACCACCATCACCATCA
>LZPO01066275.1:712370-726564 GCA_001675575.1 Neotoma lepida
TGTAAAGTGACTGCCCCTGTGCCCAGGGCATTATAGGGACCACGTCATGATGGGAAAATCACTGTGCTTAAGAGGGAAGGAAGGCTTTGGGACAAAAGCCTCACATTGTGACTGGCTTGCTCATGCCCCTTCATAGGCAGCTAACATGTAGTGAGTGGACATGTGAGCCAGGACCAGGTGGCCCCTTCCCAGCCTCCTCTCTGTCACCAGGTGTGTCCGACCTGCAGCCCAGGTACCACATGTGGCATGTGGAGAGCTACAAAGGCTGCTCAACATAAAATCACACTTAACTAAAACACTGAGAGTGTTTGGGATTTTTTTTCCCCAGGGATTGAACTCAGGTCTTCCTGCTCACACAGCAAGCACTTTACTGACAGAGACACCTCCCCAGCCACCTCTCTCTCCTCTGGCCTGCTAGAGCTCTGCACATGTACATGTGAGTGTGTGCACATATATAATATTACCGTGGCCATACGGCATAACCTGATGTAGGGAGTGACAGTGGACCATCACTACTGTCATATGCTAGGACAGGCACCATTGTTACTCAGATAGCAAAGATAGAAGTTACACAGGGGATGATTCACTGTGGGTCCCATTAGGTTGTGTCCACTGTACCTGTCCCCTCAGAGTTCTGCTTTTGGACGATGAACAAACTCACCTTGTGTTTCCCTACCATGTTAGCCATTCTCATTTTTACCAGGGCATTCAGTGAGTAGTTTATCTTTTTTTTTTTTAATTAATACTTGCTTCATTCTATTTATTTATTTATTTAAAGATAAGCTTTTAACATGTGGATCTAGCTGGAGTCTCACTCTGTAGACAAGGCTGGGCTCAAACTCACAGAGATGCACCTGCTTCTGCCTCCCAAGTGCTGGGATTCAAGCCAGCCACGCCTGGTATTTACTTGGATGTGTATGCTGGGGAGAGGTCCTGCACATGTGAGTGCAGATGCCTGTGAAGGCCAGAAGAGGGCATCAAAACCCCTGAAGCTGGAGTCACAGGCAGTTGGGAGCTGCCTGTGAGTTCTCAGAAGTAAACTTGGGTCCTCTCCATGAGGAGCAAATGCTCTTAACTGCTGGATCCTCTCTCCAGCCCCAGAAAGTGGGTTTTTTGTTTGTTTGTTTGNTTGCTTGCTTGCTTGCTTACTTGCTTGTTTTTTGTTTTGTTTTTAACCCTAGATCACCGTGATGACATCAGGAAGCCTGGTAATGTTTGTTGCTGGTTTCCCTAGGGACACATAAAGGCTGTCTCACAGCAGCCCTCGTGCTCCTCCTTGGTCTCTGCTCAGGAGGCCACTCACTGGTTCACATCCATTCTCCATACATCTCTTCCCTCGGTTGTAGCCTGTGCCGTAGAGCGCATGGTGGGTCACAGTTGCCACCTTACTTACTTCTGCCCTCTCCCCCTTTTGTTGAGCAAAAACTTGATTGCAGTTTTGTTTGGGGGGATTGTTTTGTTTGTGACTTTGCTTGGAGCAATAATTATGTACTCAGCTAAATGCAGCCCATTCTGGGCCGAACTACCGCAGTACTGTGGCTACAGAGGTACACCACCAAGCATGGCTGGCTTGCCTTTTTGTTCTGGAAGGATCGATCACCTTGCTCAAGGACTTTCACCTTCTCATTGGCCTAAGCTTGATGACAAGGTCACTGGTAACTTCAAGAGTACCCGAGAAAGGAGCCTTTTTTTAGCTGCTGGGTCCGTTGTCAGCTTGAACAAAGTCTCGGTTTTATTCATAGGAACACAGAGGAAATGGATTTGGGGTAGGTCACCAGCAGGACCACTGTGGGAAATGAGGCCAAATCTCCCCAGGTTCTCCTAGCTGATGGCTCTGTGCAACAGCAGTTGACTCACTCTGCATCCCCATTGACAGGCCATGGTGACGCAGTACAGCCCTTGCTTTATTTGCCAGAGAGGACTTATCTAAGAGTGCTGGCTGCTGTCAGACAGTGCTGATGGTAGTGCCTCTGCCCGAGAGCTGAACTGTCCAAGACTCTCCGAAGGCCTCAAAGAGTCTCCATGGTGACCTCAAGCACTTTAGGGGTGAGAGCTTTAAGAGGCATGCACAGGGCTGATATGTGGCTCAGTTAACACACACGAAGTCCTGGGTTTGATTCCCAGCACCACACAAAAGTAGGCATGCTCTCCACTGTGGACTGGGCCTGATAGTTTTGCCAGTAGTCAGGNGAACACCAGCAAGAATCAAGAGAATTGGGAGTGGAAGGAAGACAGACACCGTGGGTAGTGTCCTCAGTGTCACTGAGATGCTGCACTTATCTGACAGGCCCATTGGGGTCCCACTTGGTCCAGTGACCCTATCCATGGCTCCAGGGACAGCATCTCCTGGATCTGCTCTTCAGTCCCAGTTGGCAGTGACCATCCCAGCTCTGAGTTCGTTGGCTCCTGGTCTCATCTACTGCGTAACCAGAATTCTGCCTTGGAGGCTGTATGCTTTAAATATCTCCCGGCGGTTTCTCCTCCTGGGTAGATCCTGACTCATGCAGACAGCACAGTAAACTCCCAACACCCATCACTTAGATGTAGCGATGATTGCCACTCTCACTTTGTCTATTTTTATTTTTGTGGGGAAAAAATCCTCCCAACCACCCTGGCTCTGCTGGATGGTTTCAGCTGTGCCTCTAAACACAAGGAGGCTTTCTTACTTACATAACTCATGTGTGAAGTCCCGCACACCTGTGTTCAAACTTAATTTGAGTTCCTTATGGGCATCTAATGCCCAGTCTATATTCACAGTCTCCCAAATGTTCCAAAGATGCCTACACTGCTGTCAGTTTGTTGGAATCTGAATTTAAGCAAGATCCACCCAGTTTGGTAGGTGTGTCTTTTCTCCAGGCGAGGGAAGGAACTCAGAGCTCAGTGTCTGTTAAACTTAAGTCTCTCTGCCAAGAGAAGTCAAGCATCATCACATACATACTACAATCATCTATAACCATACACACACACACAAATGAATATTTTAAAAAAAGATTTTTAAAAAACATACCTGTAGACTTTGCTCTCTAAATATCTGTGCTTCACAGATAATCTGTGTGACGAGGGCCATTTGGAGATTGTNACTGTTAGCTAATGACTGGTGATTTTCAGCTAAAACTCCCAGCCTACATCCCAATCCCTTTGAATTTTCAGGGATAGTTTGATCACTACTAGTACCAGAAGCCTTGGATGATGACTGATAGGGACACCCAGATGATCTTAGGTGATATCATTATGCACCACACTTGTAACCCATCAAGACAGAAAGCAAATCGGTGGTCACCAGGGGCTGGAGGAGAGAGGAATGGGAAACCTCTGATGGATGCATAGGGTGATGAAATGGAGTGATGAAAACGCCTTGGAACAAGATGGGGGAGAGGGTTTCACCACACTATGAATGCCCTAAATGCCACTGAATTGTTTGCTTTCAAGTGGTAAATTTCACGTCACATGGATTTCACCCAATAAAAATAAATACATTCCACTTAAACAGTTTAAATGGTCCCAACTGAGTTCTGCTAGAATGAACCACACCCTGGCCTTACCACTGTTTCAGACCATGTCTTCCTGGGGGGATGTTCACCAGAGTTGGGGAATCACAGTATTGGGAGTGTCTGGGGTACTTCTCAATTCAGGGGGCACTGTAGGAGAATCACCCTCCAATGATGCGTATCTGTTGGAAGTCTGTTCCTCAGCTGCCCTCAGGAAAGAGTCTGCAGGCAAGCAGTTGACATGCCTGACATGTGTCTATAATTTTAGGGCCAGTGTATCTCTTGGCTGTCCCACAGCATTCCGCCATGCTAAGGGCCTTCCACTGTCAGTGGGACCCAAGGAAAGGCAGAGGAAGGTCCCCAGAAGCATTGTCCTCCAGAGATGGTATTTGGATATCTGCCATCATAGAACAGATACCTGCCATAGAGGGACCCCTAAAACCCATAGGAGAGCAGGCCTCAAGTGTCCCCTGAAGATTCACATCCTCCCTCCTCCTCTCCTCCAAGTCCCCAAGCACAGGAAAAGACAGAGTAAGCAGAGTGCTGGGGAGTGGGCTCCGTCAGTCAAGTGCTCGCCTGTGTTTGATCCTGCAGAANCCNCACAAAAAAGTTGGGTGTGGTGGTGCAAATACTTGTAAATCCCAGACCTGGGGAAGCAGAAACAGGTGGACTCACTGGCTAGACAGTCTAGGCACATCAGCAAGCTGCAGCCCAANTGAGAGAGAGACCCTGTCTCAAAAGCACAAGGTGAGGCTGACGAGATGTTCAGTGAGTGAAGGCTCTTGCCAGGAGCATGACGACATGAATTTGANGCCTGGAACTCACCAAGTGGANGAAGAGAACCAACTCCCTCAAGTTGTTCTCTGCCTTCCACTTGTGGGCTGTGATACTCCCCCTTTCCTACACAATAAACAAATAAGTGTAACTTAGGAAAAAATTAAAACATCCCACATAATAAACAAATAAACGCAGTTTAAGAAAAAAAGTAAAACAAGCTGGACAGCACCTGAGGAACAATATTTGAGGTAGACAGCTGGTCTCCAGATATGAGCACACACACACACACACACACACACACACACACACACACACGGAGAAAGACTGACAAGCAGCTCCATGCTCCCTCTTCCAAGCTCTTGGAGAAAGGCAGGCTGGTGCTGAGTGGACCATGGTGTTACATGCTGTCCAAGCTACCAGCCCTGGACCATACTGGAGGGGCTTTTAGAATCTGAAAATGACCAGAAAGTGGTGGCATCCACCAAAGATGTTGCTAAAGACTGTGAACAGGAGATGTGATATCAATCCTAAAAAAGATAAAAAGAAAAAGACAATCCACTTATGCATGTGCCTCATGGAGAAAGCTGTTAAATAAAATTGCTTAATTTCTCATCTACAAAATGCAACTAGTTATGCCTTCCTGTTGAGTACTGGAACTGTTCAGTGGAGTAATATTTGAAAACCACCAACACTTAGCCAGTTAAGAAAATATAGAGTAGAGGCTAGGGATGTGGCTCCGTTGGTAGAACACTTGCCTCATGTGCACAGTGTCCTGGGTTCAATTCCCAGCTCCACATAAACCAGGCATGGAGGTGCAGCACAACGGTAGGAATATTACTACCATCTGCAAGCAAGCAAGGGTTAATTTGTTAAATGTGTTAACCCACTGGCAGATAAATCTCAGAAGAATATGTTCAGTAAGTTAGCATTCAAAGAGTTTAAAAACTCACAAAAAGAGCTGATGAGATGTAGATTATTTTAAGGTGTGTTACTTTTGTTTATGTTCATTTGTTTAACTCTGTGAAATTGTGTTACTGTGCCTGTCTGAAACACCTGATGGTCTAAGAAAGAGCTGAACAGCTAATAGCAAGGCAGGAGAAAGGATGGGCGGGGCTCGCAGACAGAGAGAATAGGAGAAATCTGGGAGAGAAAGAGAAAGAGGGAGAGAAGGAGGAGGACTCCAGGGGTCAGCCACCCAGCTACACAGCAGGCCACGGAGTAAGAGTAAGATTTACAGGAGTAAGAGAATGGGAAAAGCCCAGAGGCAAAAGGTAGACAGGATAATTTAAATTAAGAAAAGCTGGCTAAAAACAAGCCAAGCTAAGGCCAGGCATTTATAATTAAGAATAAGCCTCCATGTATGATTTATCTGGGAGCTGGGCAGCGGGTTCCCCCAAAAAAAGAACAAAAAATAACCAACAACAGTGAGAAGGCTCAGCAGACAGAGGTGCTTGCTGTCAAGCCCAATAGCCTGAGTCCAGTATCTGGGACCCACATGGTGAGAAGAGAGAACAGACTCACATAAGTTGTCCTTTGACCTCTACTCATGTGCTGTGGCATGTGGCCCATATACATATCCACACAAGTAAATAACAAGTNTGGAAAGCTTTAAACTCACACAATAATATATATTATTTAGGTATGGCATGCTAAGTGAAGCACAGGACTTTCCTTTCGATCATACGCTCAGTTTGAGGCAATGCTTTTCTTTAATGGAGAGGGTTGGAGGAGAGAGACCCAGAGACTCAGATATGACATTTCATCTACTAAGCCAGTGGCTTCCTATGCTATATTACTGTATTAGATCCTGTTCATTTTTGTATGATTTAAGTATTTTATGTTAGAATGCACAGTAGTAAAGGAGTCTGGGTTCCTGCCCACACAGGCAGATCCATGACTAGACTCACCTTTTTTCTTTTTCCATAATTTTTATAGAGCGTGTGTGCGTTTGTCTGTGTGTGTGTGCATGTGCCATAACACACGTGTAGATATCAGAGGACATCTCTGTGGAGTGGGTCCTTTGTTTCAACCGTTACGTTTATTCTAGGGATCAAACTCAAACTGGCAGGCTTGTGCTTTCTCACCGTTACCCACTGAGCCATCCCCCAGGCCTAAATTCACCGTTTTCTATGAACTTGACCCTCTCCTAACCAAGAAAAATGACTTAAGACAGGCAGGATTCCTTCCTTCCTTCCTTCCTTCCTTCCTTCCTTCCTTCCTTCCTTCCTTCCTTCCTTCCTCTCTTCCTTCCTCCTCTTCTTCTAGAAAGTGTGTATCCAGTCTTGACTCTAACTATCTGGTAATTGAAAATTATCATCAACTTCTTTGAGTGTGTGAACATAGGTACGTGTGAGCCGAAGCAGGTGTGTGTGGGTCAGAGTGTAGCCTCGGAAGTAGGGCTTAGCTTTCCACTTTGTTTGAGACAGGGTTTCATTGCCTCTGTGTACACCAGGCTAGCTGGCCCATGGGCTTGCAAAGGTTTCCTGTCTGCCTCCCNTCTCCCCCCAGAGGGGATTGNAGACATGTCCTACTGCATCCGGCCTTTACATGGGTTCTGGGAATCTACACTCAGGTCCTCGTATGTGTGCTTTACCCACTGAGCCACCTTCCCAGTTCAACCTTGAGCTTCTGGTTCTCCTGCCTCCATCTCCCAAGTTCAGAGATTATAGGAGTGCACCACCATGCCCAGTTCATACAGTGCTGGGGACGGAACTTCATCCCCACTAGGCAAGGACTCTACCAACTGAGCTACATCTCCAGCCCATGACTGAGTCTTCTGTGTTAAGCAATATGAGAGAGTTCAAGATGTCTGAGGCCAAGTGTGGTAAGGGACAAGACCAGGAATGCAACCAAGCAGGTGAGCAATGGCTGAAAGATGGCTGCTTTGGGTGCCATATTGGAGAACTCGGGCCTTGTGAGAAGAGAGGAGCAACCAGGACAGAACAAAAGCTTGCTATAAACAGACCGGGTGGCATTGCAAACATACAAGTGACAATGAGGGTGGGCTCTGTAGCGGAGATACAGAGAAGATGTCATCAGGAGAAACAGGGGCAAGTCCAGCCTGGAGGGCTGTCAGTTGCAAAATGACATCCGATCCAGCCGGAGGTGGAACTGTCCTGGGTAAAAATGGAAGCAGCCAGCGATTGCTATTTATAAAAATAACTACAAAGGCTTGACAACCCAGAGAGAATGCTGAAAAAGTAAATTGAGGGCTGTTGGGGAAATGTTCAGTGATTCTCATCTTCAAAGCATTTCTGAGACATGAGCTCATGACTCCTCCTTCCTGAGAAGTACAGGGGGAAAGGACAGTAGGGGGAGGAGAGGCAGAGCATGGGTAACCTCCCCACAGGAGCAGACTCCCACCAGAGATGCTGTTACTGGTGGCTCCCAAATGTTCACTTCATCAAACGGCATCTTGTTCCTCACACCTGCCTGGTTAGGTGGGGGCTTGGATGGGTAAATGACAATGGGGGGAGCAGCCACAGAGCAGCCAGCGCCAGCCAGGTCACCAGTAGCCCCAGGACCTAAGATCCAGGTGACAGAGGCCAGAAAATGGAAGACTAACTGGGCTGCTGGTCGGGGCCACTCTGAAGAAGGGTACAGAAAGGGACTTGGCATATTTAAAGAGTCCCCCTTCTGAGTAGGCTCAGGGGATACAAACTCAGGTCCTCATGCTTGTGGGGCCCAACTTTTCATTTCTGATCCTCCTGCCTCCACCTTCCAAGGGCTGGGACCACCAGTGCATGCAATCATGCCTGGTTCATGTAGAGCTGGNGATGAAACTGAGGTCTTTGTGTTTGCCATGCTCCAGGTCCATACCACATTCAGTCTTAGTGCTGAGTGCTGGGGTGGAATCCAGGGCTTTGTGCATGCTGGGAAAGTATCATACCAACTGAGCTCCATTCTCAGCCTATGGCTTGATCTTTTATGTTAGGGAGTAGCAGATAGTTTGCCAGGAGGAGGGCTTGTCCTCAGACAAGGTGACAGGGAAGGGCTGGAGGGCACCAGAGGAACAGGAAGTTGGAAAAGGAATAGTTGGAAAGAGCTGAGAACTGTCCATGTTCCCACTGCTGTGAGCCCTACATGAGTAAGCCTAAAGCTCAAAGCCAGTCTTTCACAGAGAGAGAAACCAAAGTGTTGTAGAGGACCATCCCATATGGCAGCAATGCTGAGATCTGAATGCTGAAANCCACCTTGCTCTGATGCCCTTACCCCTGCCCCTACTCATTCTTTAAGTTTTAGTCCACGTTCCTCTCCTTTGGAAGCGTCCACGACTATCCCCAGAAAGAGAGAACATTTAGCTCTTCTGTGTCCCCAGCATCCCAGAACTGGCTTCATCAAGACCATCCACCACACTGGATTATAGGTAACTTGTTGATTGTCTCCCAGTGGAATCATATCCCCATCCCTAGTCCCTCAGCCAAGACAGGAGCCAGCTCCCCCATCCCTAGTCCCTCAGCCAAGACAGGAGCCAGCTCCCCCATCCCTAGTCCCTCAGCCAAGACAGGAGCCAGCTCCCCTATCCCTAGTCCCTCAGCCAAGACAGGAGCCAGCTCCCCCTGTGTGCTTCTAGTTTGTGCTCCCCAGCACTTGACTCGCCCAGTACTCCTGCAAGGCAACCTCTAATTGGCCTGCGTCTTAGGTCGGCCTCCCAAGAGGGCAGGAGAAGCAGCAGAGCCAGGAGGTCATGTTGGGAATTAGAAGGATGTGATTTGAATGTGAAATGTTCTCCAGAGGGCTCCATATGTTTGAGCACTTGGTCCCCATTTGGTGGTGCTGTTTGGGAGAGTCATGGAACCTTTGGGAGGAAGGAAGTGGGTCACTGGGGGTGGGCCTTCAGGTATGATAGCCCATCCCCACTTCCTGTTCACTGTAGATACAGTGTGACCAGCCAGCCTTCTGCTCCTGCCATTATGCATTCCCAGGAACAGATCCAGTTGAACTGTAAACCAGGATAAACCCTTCCTTCCTTAAGTTGCTGTTGTCAGATATTTTTGTCACAGCAAGGAGACCATTACATATGGCCTAACCTGCAGGTGCAATGACCAACAGGTCCAAGAGAAGGATACACTCCAAATGCACTCAGTATGTGGCAGAAAGGGCCAGATGCTGGGGAGCCATCAGTGGACAAAAACCAAGATCATGGAGTTTACATTCCTATGAGAGATGGATCCATATATACAAATCGATAAGGTAATCCAAGCTGGGGATGTAGCTCAGTGAGAGAGAATTTGCCCAGCATATATGAGACCATGGGTTCAATCCCCAGCAAGTGACTGTGTTGTGTGCTCATGCATACACACACGCATGCACACACGCACGCAGTACAAATAACAATATTGGAGAAGGGTTTGTTCTGTAAGAAAGGGAGAGGCCCTGTGAATCTTGAAACTCTAGAGTTTNCTGAATCTTCTAAGTTTCCTGTGCTTTCTGTACCTTGTATGTCTCATTTGCTTTTGTTTGTCTGTTTGTTTTTGAGACAGGGCTCTATGTAGCCCTGTGTCCTAGTTAGTGTTTCTATTGCTGTGACAAAACACCATGACCAAAGCAACTTGGGGCAGAAAGGGTTTACACTTCCACATCACTGTCCATCATTGAAGGAAGTCAGGACAGGAACTCAAACAGGGCAGGAACCTAGAGGCAGGAGCTGATGCAGAGGCCATGGAGGAGTGCTGCTTAGTGGTTTGCTCCTCATGGCTTGCTCAGCCTACTTTCTTATAGAATCCAAAACCACCTGCCTAGGGGTGGCATCACCCACAATGGGCTGGGCCCTCCCCATCAATCACTAATTAAGAAAATGCCCAGTAGACTTGCCTACAGGTGGATCTTATGGAGGCATTTTCTCGACTGAGTCAATCTTTCAGGTGACTCTAGCTTGTGTCAAGTTGACATATATTAGTCAGCACACCCTGGCTGTCCTGCAACTCGCTATAGACCAGGCTGACCTGAACTCACGGAGATCTGCCCNCCTCTGCCTTCCTAGTGCTGGGATTAAAGGTGTGNACCTCCATGCCTGGCTTCTTTTAGTGTTCTCAAGTCTCCAGGAGGGACTATTTCAACCTGACTTGAGCTGAGGCTTAACAGTAGCATCTTAGGCAGAATGGACAAGCTTTTCCCAGGACACTGGANACTGACAGCTAAGCNTCTTTGAGGCCATTAAAATCTGTTGAATATTCAAATCCCACACCTGAAAGCCAGGGTGACATAGGGGGTCTCTCTGCATAAAAATTGTACTTAGTCCCAAAGCACAGTTTGACTTCATGGTCTCGTGTTTCCTCCAGCCTCTGTGGAAGATTATTTCACTGCATTCAACAGAAGGCATATTTGTATGTGTACATATGCTTGAGGGAAATTTACTGAAAAGATGTGGGTATGCGACCAGCTGGCGGCTCTTTCCATGCCAGGATTTTTCTCTTAGCAGTCCGCCGGAGGGTGCTAGCTTGTAATGCTCGCCTCCCAGCCAGGGGGGATGGGTATAAGAGATGCACGGGGACACACTGGCACTTAACCTCTAACCTCCTTCTCCAGGGGACGAGAAGGGCCTGTAGGAAAGGAATGCAAAGACAACGAAGTTCAAGGGCATTTGGTCTGGTCACAGCATAAATCCCCCACGAATAAACTGAAGAGGGAAATGCAACTCATTTGGAGATTTGTTTAGTCTCCTTCTTAAAAAGTTCTTTTCTACGGCTGCAATTGTTGCTAACCTGCTCAAAGGGTAGAGTTACTAAGTANTTTTTCATAAACAATTTGTTTTTGTTTTCAGACAGGATCACGTGTATCTCAGGCTGGATTCCAGCATGCATAACAGCTCACCAAAGCTGCATNCCCAGGGTTCCTGCATGACTTGCAGGCAGCCCCACCCCTTCTCTCCTCAGAGACTGTTCTGTGACTTTGNGGAGGGGTCGTGACTCACAGCCTTCAGAAACTTCCTAAATCTCTTTCCAGAAGGGAATGTTTCAGCCTGAAGGAACCAACCACAGAAGTCACAGAAATGCCCCCAGCAGTGAGCTACACCTACTAGTTTACGTCCAGCAAGAAAGGGAACAACCTTCCCAAACGTGCAATAGACCTTCTTCCTGTTTTGTTTTTGAATCCTGGGGATTGGACTGGTGCCCCAGGTATACCAGGCAAACACTTTGCAAATGAGCTGCATCATACCCCTAGCCTAGCTGGTAACCTAAGGAGAATGTCAAATGCTCTTTAGTTTCGATCCCAAGAGCTGGAAATGGGTCACTGTCCCTTGACTCTGCTACTTTGAGAAACGGGGAATTGAACAAAGCTGAGGACTGAGATGGCTCAGTGGTTAAAAGCACTTGCTACTCTTCCCCAGAACCTGAGTCTGATTCCCAGCACCCACATAGAGTAGCTCACAACTGCCTGAAATTCCAGCTCCAGGGGATCTGATGGCCTCCGTGGGCACCTGAACACAGGTGGCATAGACATACACATAAATAAAAACAAATCTTAAAAACAAAACAAAAAAGTGCTGAGATTCTGATAGCAAGGCAAAAGGGGATTGAACTAGGGGAACTAGGAAACCAGGGGAACTATCAATGGTATGGCACTAATTAAACCTGCTTGCTTTGACTTGGACCCCAACTTCAGCTGAAGTCTGCTTTTTTCTATGGGAGATAATAACGTCCATTTGACAGAAATGTTTCTGAAAGTTAAAGAAAAAGGCATCATGCCTGTCATATAGCAGGTATATGATTAAATGCCTAATGTCTGACACACAGTAGGTACATAATTAAAAGCATGGTGTCTGACATATTGCAGATAAGTAATTAAGTGTATAGTCTCTGAATACAGTAGGTGCATACTTAATGCAAAATTAAAAGCATAGTATCAGGCCGAGGAGATGGCTCAGTTGGTAAAGAGCTTGCCTTACAAGCACAAAGACCTGAGTTCAATCCCCAGAATCCACATAAAAAGGACTGGATGTGGTGACTCAGACTTGTGATTCCAGACCTAGAGAGGTAGTAGAGACATGTGCGTCCCTGGGACTCACGGACCAGCTAGCCTAGCCTACTTGCTGTGTTCTAGGCAAAGTAGGTCTGATGAGATGACTCAGCAGCTAAAGTCACTTGTCTCCTGACCCACATGAAAGGTGAGAACCAACTCCAACAAGTTGTTCTCTGACCTCCACACACAGACACCATGACACAATAAATAGATAAGCAAACAAACAAATACATGTGATAAAATTTGAATGAAGCCTTTTAAAAAGATTGATTTATTTGTCTGTATGTGTATGCATTTTGCTGCATGAGTTTATGTGTGCCACATGCTTGCAGGTGCTCAAAGAGCCCAGAGGGTGTCAGACCCCCTTCAACTGGAGTTACAAGTTGCCTGATGTACGTGCTGGGAGCACAACCTGGGTCCTCTATAAGAGCAGTAAGCACTCTTGACTACTAAGCCATGTCTCCAGACCCTCAAATTTTTTTTTTTAAGTTTAAAAATACAAAGGAAGTTGGTACCTGAGGAACAACAGCTGAGGTTGTCCTATGGTGTCCCTGTGCAGGCACATCTGCATACATACAAACATGCACAAACATGCATGTATATATAAACACGAATACGTGCATACAGAAGCATGGTGTCTGACATAACAGATGCACAATTNAGTGTATATAGTATATGCACCCAATAGGCACATATTTAAATGCAGTGTTTGTCACACAGAGGGTATGCAAGTACACTTCCTTCCCCTAGTCTCCCCGAGATACTGAGCTTCAGCAGGTTGTACAAAGCCTCTTCATCTCTGATAGGCCTTGGTATGTGGTGAGCATTTAATAGATACTTACTGAATGTATGGCCAAATGTGTACTCCTCTGAGTAATCAGACCCTCTTCTCCTCCTTAATACTAAGACATGTTTGAAGAACAACATAGCTCATTCTTGCTTTGACACTAGGAATATTTTAGGTAGCTAAATTTGAATTTCAACTATCACAACTGTTTGGTCTTCATTGTCCACACAGCTGTGGTTCTCTTTTAGCTGATCCTGATTTTCTGTTCCTATTTTCCTTGGGCCTGGTTCTCTTTATCTCTTTTTGGTTTTGTTTTCCCAGTGTCCCGGTGGTAAGTGTCCATGGTATAAGCTACACTTGTGGAGAGAGATGGAGGGAAAACAGATAGGAAGACAAGTCAGATCTTAGCTTAACTAAAGCCCCTGAGGACATATTGAAGCCTTTCCCCCATTAGCAAATGAGTTTCTTCCCATGTTGGTGCAGTTAGTACCAGACTTTCCAACAGGCTTTGTTCCAAGGGGCTATGAATGCCAACAGGGTACTGCGGCCTAAAAGANGGCCAGGAAAAAAGGCCTCTTTTAGAAGGCGGCCCACATTGCACAGTTGGCAAATGCTAAGCCCAGCGCTCCCCCAGTTTCCAGCGGGAAATAAAAGACACTTTCCCCACAGCTTCTCTTCCAAGCTCTTACAGCTGGAAGGGCAGGGGAGCCAAGTTCCGCCCTTTTCAATACGGGTTGTCACTAGCATGCCAGGGTTTTCTGATAGATTAGCCAAACACCCAACAAGAAAAAGCCCTATCGCGCATCTTTCTGCTTACCCATCATTAACTGCTCCATTTCACCCAAAAGAACCTGACTTTCCCTTTTTGCCTTCTGCCCTGGCTCAAGAGCGCTGCTGAGNAGGATTTCTTCTAAAGCTTACAAAGGAAGTAGAAGAAAGTAGTGGGGTTTCAAAGCAGACCTCTCATTTNTAATTCTTTACCTGAGGATCCCTGTGGTTCCTAGAATATGAGAGCTGAAGGAGGATACCAGGGTTTGCTAGAATCACCCCTCTGTTTTTCAGATTGAGAAGCAGATGCCCAGAGTATTAAAGTGACACATCCAACCAAGGTCATAAACCTGGCTTAGGGCATGTTAGTATTTTGTAGATGTTAGTATTTTGCAGCGCTGCGGTTACCGTT
>LZPO01066275.1:727018-737698 GCA_001675575.1 Neotoma lepida
GACTAGACTGGCTAACCAGTGAGATCCAGGGATCCACCTGTCTCTACCCCGAATGCTGCAGTGACTGATGTGTGCTGTGTCCACTTTTACATAGATGTTGGGGATCTGAACTTAGGTCTTCTTCATGCTTTTGCAAGTTGGTATTTCACTAACTGAACCATTTCCCCAGCCCCAGACCATGCATTTTCTTCAGTAGTGTATATATGCTGCCTAGTTTTTTGACACAAGCTGGAGCTGTTTCAAAGAGAAACTTCAACTAAGAAAATGCCCCCAGTGATGTTCTGGTGGAAGGTCCACCTCAATCCCCCTCCCCCATCTCTCTCCCTAAACCCTGCCTCATCTCAGAAAACCCTCCAAACACGGCTTCTCCCCCAGAGATACTCAAGACCACTCCCACAGCGTATTTAAACTGCCCCCCAGAAAACAGACATGTAGTTTTTCGGTCTCTCTTCCCCATCTCCTCTCTGGGGGAGCTGGAAAATCATCCAGGAGCGCTTTACCCATTAAACCTGGGCTTTTTCTAATTCTGTTTGATTTGGTCTAATTTGGATTGCTGTATCGGTGGAGAGGCTTATCAGGGTGCAGAAACTTTTCAAACAGATTGGCCTATGGGCAAATATATGGTGCATTTTCTTAATTGATGACTGATGTGGAAGGGCCCAGCTCACTGTAGGCGTGACTCCTCTATGGCCTCTGTATCAGTTCCTGCCCTGACTTCCCTGGATGATGGACTGCAATCTGTAAGAAGAAATAAACCCTACTCTTCCCAAGTTGCTTTTATGGTCATGGTGTTTTCTGACAGCAGTGGACACCCTAGCTAAGAGAGCATACTTATTCACAGATTCTCCTGAGATACTTCTGTGTTTGTTTTTTGAGACAGAGTTTCACTAGCCCAGGATGGCCTGAAGCTCACTATGTAGCTGAAGGATGAGATACTGATCCTCCTGCCTCCCCTTGGAGAACACTTAACAGATAAGCACCACAAAACCCATTTTATGCAGTGCTGGCCCTCGGACCCAGGGCCTCATACATGCAAGGCATGCATTCTACCTACTGGACTGCATCCCTAGGCCTCCTATGAGTTAATGATTCCAAAATTGATGCCTTTTCAAATGGACAAAGGGCAGCACAGCTTCACTTCTGTCTTATTTTAAACAGACACCCCAAATAGCATAACAAAAGAGCCCAGTTTGTTTTTTCTTGTCATGCAAAATAAAACAGTTTACAGCAGACATTCTCTAACTCACAAATAAGCCTGCATCCTAACAGTGTGTTTGGAATTTTGCTATTTAGAATCCAGGATGTGTTTTTCTTCCCAGGAAATCACATGATTAAGTGTGGGTAGAACCCCAGGCAAGGTCATGAAGGTCAATTTAACTAAAAAGTAACCACATTGAACCCCAAGCAATTCTTTATATTATTTCTGTGAAGAAAACACACACATGCCCCTCACCCCATGCCTACACACACACACACACACACACACACACACACACCATGCCTACACACATATTATACATTGTGGTGGTGGCCTGGGAAGAGTGGAAACAGCTAACCTACCAAGACTCCAGTGTGAAGATGCCCAGGGGAGCTGGAAGCTGGCCACATAAATTCAGGAAGCTGGGTGAGGAGCTCCTGAGTCTCCACTCCTCTCTGAAGAACTTAGGGTGATGATGGCTGGNGAGGAGGAGCCATTTTCTTCAGTGGTGTAGCCACTGCTACCTAAACTATCCTGACCCACGCTCATGTGAGCAACCCTAATTAAACTCAGTGGGTCATGCATACATCAAAAGGACATNAAAGTAGTAGAGGACTTGCTGGGAAGAAGAGGGGGTGTGAGGGAGCTAAGAGAAATTAATGTGGGGGGATATGATGGAAATACATTATGTACATGTATGGAATTGTCGTGGAAGCTGGGGCTTGGGTATAGCTCAGTGAGATGTGTTTAATGTACACAAAGCCCTGCAGGGGTGACAGCAACAGTTACAGATAAAGCTGGTTTCAAGTCACTTTTATTGCTTAAAAACAAGACAAATTCTTTCTCCTCTCTGAGCCTCTGAGGATTGAGGATGACGCCTCACAGGTAACTTATAAGGACAAATGAAGATAATGTGTCTCAAGGGCCTATCACAGCGTATTGCAGAGGCAGGCAAGCTATGGGTTTATATGAGTGCTTCATGAAGAGGAATGTGTTGTGCCGGTTAAAGGATAGGGACTGTTCCCTTAGAGGAGGGGAGTCTGAGGCAGGAAGCAGCAAGAGGATCTTGGGGGTTCTGAGCTCCTAACCTTTCTCCTTAGCCAACTAAGGTGGCTGGAGCTGTGCTCTTGCCTTGGATGAGAGAAGAGCAGGAGGTCTGGGTGGGGCACACGTGCTGCTCCACGTAACTGCCACAGAAATGGCTACTCCAGCAGTGGACAGTTACCAGCAGTCTGTCTGCACACTCCCCTATGCCAGCATTCCTTTTTGTGCCTCGGGGACTCTCTGGCAGCTCCCACAGTGCTTCTGTGTCCTTTTAAGTCCAAGCTGGTATACAAGCAAACTGTAACCACTAGAATGTGCAGNNCACCAAGCCTCAGCCTCCCACAAGCTAAGCACACTTCATGCCTTGATGCTGCTGAGAGGGACTGGGTCTGACTAGCTAGCTTCTCTGTCCATGCCCCACCCTAGCCCTCATCCTCACTAGCCGGGTTTTGGATCATCTGAGGTCCAGCCCAGAGGGAGAAAGCAGTGGGGAAGGAGGGCACAGTAGCATGGCCTGCATGGGGTCCCTGGGGTGTTAGGGACCCAGTAGTAGTGTTTTCTGGGGCCTATGGCTTAAAAGTGAACCCTTGGAACACACACACACACACACACACACACACACACACACACACACACAGTCTTGAAGAGAGCTGAAAACAGCAGAACCTTCTCTCAACATGGGCTGCTGGTCCTGAAGCTATGACAGTCCCCAGAAACCAGAAAAGTTGGTGGCCTGACTGTGGGAGCCCATTGTCAGGTTCCTTGTGGCTTTACCCAGCAGGTCTGCATAGAGAGGATGATTAGACCACGGGCCTGAGTGCAGGTGTCTGAGATGGTCTGCACTTGGCTGTGCTGGGGGGAGGTCTTTTGCTCTATCCCTTGGCATTCCTAAATATACCCTAGGGCAGAGACAGTCAGGGACTGATGGAATAGGTTCCAGGCCCTCTCGAGGCTGTTCTGTATTTTCTATCTTTATCTCCATACTCTAAATCCTTCTAACTAATATTTCCTGCTACTCTCACTCAAGAAAACTCTGGAGAACTGTGGGGTTGGTGGGTAGCCGCCCCACACCTGACCTAAAGGGTATGGTAGAGAACCCTTTCCTTTGTATTGTGTATGTGTGCAAGTGCATGTTGGCATGTGTGCGTGCCCGAGTGTGCATNCCTGTGTGTGCGTATGTGACTCTATTTGAAAATGATATCAGGTGTCGGTTCCCACCTCCCGCCTTGTTTGAGGCAGGGTCTTTTTGTCATTTGGTTGCTGCACACACCATCATGCTGGCCTGCAAGCTTCCAGGAAGCGTCATCTCCACCTCCTATTTTGCTGTAGGAACATTGAGATTAAGACTTCGTGCTCCTGTGTCCGACNTTTATGTGTGAGTTCTGAGGGTTCTAATTCAGGTCCTCACATTGGCACAGCAAGGACTTTCACTCACTAAGTCATCTCTCAGCCCCAGGGATGGTGTGGTTAGAGTTGAAAGGCCAACTCTATCCCCAAAGCAGGCCCTTCTGTTGTTGTTTGTTTTGGGGGGCCTGACACCCAGCTCCCAAATAAATCACACACGGNGGCTTATTCTTAATTATGAATGCTTGGCCTTAGCTTGTCTTCTTTCTAGCCAGCTTTTCTTAAATTATCTATCTTTTGCCTCTGGGCTTTTCCCATTCTCTTACTTCTGTAAATCTTACTCTTACTCTGCAGCTTGCTGTGTAGCTGGGTGGCTGGCCCCTGCAGTCCTCCTGNTTCTCTGGCTACTTCTTCCCCCTNGCAGATTACTCCTTCTATTTATTCTCTATGCTTGCCTGCCCCGCCCATCCTTTCTCCTGCCTCACTATTGGCTGTTCAGCTCTTTATTAGACCATCAGGTGTTTTAGACAGGCACAGTAACACAGCTTCACAGAGTTAAACAAATGCAACATAAAATAATATTCTACAACACCCTCCATCAATGATGCAGTCCCTATAGGGCAGGATTCTTGTGTGTGTCTACATGTATGTGTTGTGTGGGGGTGGGTGCAGGTGGTGGTGGGGTGGACAATCTCAGTTGTCTGCTGTTTCAAGTGCTGTCCACTTTTTTTGTTGTTGTTATTGCTGCTGTGTTTTTGTCTGGGGGAGTGTTGTTTGTTTGAGATGGGGTCTCTCACTGGCATGGAGCTTAAGCTGCCTGGCTAGCAAGCCCTATAGATCTGCCAATCTCTACCCCCTCAATGCTGAGATTACAAGTGCATACCATCACACCTGGCTTTTTTTTTTTTAACATGGTATTTAAAATGGTTTGGGTTTCTATTGCTATGATAAAACATCATGACCAAAAGCAACTTAGGGTTTATTTTAACTTATAATTCTCAGCTCACACTTCATCACTGAAGAACTCAAGGCAGGAACCTGGATGTAGGAACTAAGGCAGAGACCATGGAGAACCACTGCTTATTGGTAGTGTCCTGCTCCTCATGGCTTGTTCAGCCTGCTTTTTTACACACACCCAAACTACCTGTCCAGGCCCTGTNCCCCACCACTGTGGGCTGGGCCCACCTGCACTAACCGTGTAAACTGAGACTTACCCCCCAGAAGGAAGTAGAATAACTTAGGACGTGTGGTGGCTGGAGCTCACCAATTTGACTAGAGTGGCTGGCCAGTGAGCCCCAAGTAGCCCCGTGTCTTCACTTCCCAAGTGCTGGGATTACAAGGGCACACTACCATGCCTGGCTTTTTTACACAGGTCCTATTGCCTGAGATGAGCACTTTATCCACTAAGCTGTCTCCTCAGCTCAATATACACATGTAGCCCATTTGTTCTGCTCTTCTCTCTAGAGAACTATCTAATACAGGGGGCCATCACGAATCTTGATCTGCCAGGTCTCCCTGGGTACTTAACAAGGACCCACCAAAAAGCACCTGTATAGTTTGGAGTAGGCTGTAGCCTGGGATGAATAAGATCTTAGTGCGTCCCCCACTACCTTAGAGCGNTAGCTTTGTTGCTTTAGTCACTTCGTTACTACAGTGAAATACCTAAGTCCAGATATTTTATAAAGAAATGAGATTTNTCTGTCTCACGCTCTGCAGATTCAAAGGTCTGGCATTCTTCCTTGGCTTGACTTTGGAGATGGCTTCTTGGTAGATATCATCATAGCGGTGAAAGCATATGAGAAGCAAAGATCACGTGGAGAGACAGGAAGTCAGAGAGAAAACGGGTTTTCTGTGAGAATTACATCACAAGGAGCTTATGCCCCCAAGGCTCATGGCCTCCCACTAGGCTCTCTCACTTAGGAGTAGGCTCCTGGTCCACAGTGCTTTGGAAGGCACGCTCAGACCAGAGCTTCTCTTAACATTTCTGTGCCTGGCTTTCCTCAAATGTGATATGCGTAGATAAATACCTACCTTATAGGATTCCCTGGCAGGTTAGAAGAACTGACTCCTGTCACATATTACCTGGGACATGGTGACTATATCATAAATGTTTCCTGCTATCAACATCATAGCAAGCTAGGATTGTATAGCAAAACACTTTAAAGTTTCACACCTGCTGCAGGCATATGTTCATGAGTTATTTTCTTAATTTTAAAGCAAATGGGTGAGCTATNCTTTCAAAATCACTGGAGAAAGGGCATGCACTCACATGCTGCTGGTGAGAGGGCAAATTGATAGTCTCCTGGGAAGATCATTTAGCAATAAATTTCAAAAGCTTTAAAATGCTTTTGAGCAACTGGTTTCACTTCTAGGAATTTATCCTGAGGAAATAAGTGAAGGACTAATTCAATATTAACAAGAAAATTATTCTTTGAAGTAGGGAATGGTAAACCACCAGAAGCCATTTGAATATATTTTTTGTTGNTTTTTTGTTTTGGTTTTTCAAGACAGGGTTTCTCTGTGTAACACTCTAGCTGTCCTGGAACTCACTCTGTAGACCATAGAGGATCAGTTACTTTTTGTTTCATACAAACCATGAGATACCATNCCATTATCAACAACAATGTAATAGGGCTGGGAAGACNGCTCAGTGAGTAAAAATGCTTGCTGCACAAGCATGAGGACCTGAATTCAAATCCCAAGCATGCATNTAAAAAAGTTGGGCAAGGATACATCCATGTCTATAACCACAGTGCTGTCAGAGACAGAGACAGGAGGATGGATGGGGCTTACTCACTGCCAGCCTAGCTCTAAGTTTAGTAACAGACACTGTTACAAATGAATAAGGAAGAGAGTGATACAACAGGGCACCTGAAGCCCTCCTCTGACCTCCACATGTGCATGAATGTACATATATCAAACAACAGAGGAAGAGACAGACAGACAGACAGAGACAATGAAGACAGACACAGAGAATCATACACTAGCTCTATATCATTGACATGAAGGATAGTCATGATATATAGTATACATATTGTGTAGAAAATTAATTTCTATTATATTTGTTTATATGGGGGGTGGGAGATGTGTCTACCATGGCATGTGTGTAGGTCAGAATCTCTTTTTCCAAATGTGGATCTTGGGGATCAAACTCAAGTTACCAGGCATCAGACTTAATGGCAAGTGCCTTTACCCATTGAGCCATCTTGCTAGCCCATAGACAAACACTTTTTATGTATTGTGGTACTGGGAATTGCCTCTAAGGCCTTGAGCGTGCTGGGCAAACACTACTAGNCACATCTCTAGCCTTACACTGTTCCTTTTAATCTAAGACTTTCCAGAATGTAGAGATTTATTATAGTCTGAAATCAAAATGTCTGTGTAATTTTGTCTCTTCCTTTTATTTCACTTAACATTATGCAAGAGATGTTTTTATTTTTCATTTTTATGTGTTTGGGTATTTTGCCTGAGTGCAGAGGCCAGAAGAGGGCACCAGATCCCTTGGAACTAGAGTTACAGTTGGTTATGAACCACCAGGTGGAAGCTGGGAATCTAACCCTGGTCCTCTGGAATAGCAGCCAGTGCTCTTTTACCTGATGAGCCAGCAGTCAAGCCCTATGCAGGAAATATTTTATCCTTGTAACAAACTTTCCACAAGCTTCAAAGGCAATAATAACCATTAAAGTGGTGNTGACTGATTTAGCCACTGTCTTAGTCTCTCTCTTTTTTTAAATAATTTATTTAACTTTTATTTTATNTGCATTGGCATGAAGATGTCAGATCCCAGGGAACTAGAGTTAGAGACAGCTGTGAGCTGCCCTGTGGGTGCTAGGAATTGAACCTGGGTCCTCTGGAAGAGCAACCAGTGCTCTTAACCTGCTGAGCCATCTCTCCAGCCCCCTGTCTTAGTCTCTCTTCCTGTTGCTGTGATAAAATACTCTGACAAAGGCAACTTAAGGGAGAAAGGTTTGTTCTGACTCCAGTTCAAGGTACAGTCATCATGGGGGGCCAGGGAGAGTCATGGTGGCAGGAGCGTGAAGCAGGTGGTCACATGACATCTACTACAGTCAAGAACAGAGGAGGAGAGTGAATGGCACTGCCAGGCTGTACAGCTCCCTTACTCCATGGACACAGTCTAGGATCTCAACCCAGGGAATGGTGCCACCTACAGTGGCTGGGTCTTCCCACCTGAATTAATGTCAATAATCCCCCACAGGCCTGCCCAGAGACCCATCTCCCAGGTGACTCTAGAGTCTGTCAGGGTGATAACACTAACCATCACAATCATTTATTGTTAGAAAATTCTTATTAGAAATTCTTTATGGCTGGGCATAAAGGTGTGGCTGGTGGTGCACACCTTTAATCCCAGCACTAGGGAAGCAGAGGCAGGTGCATCTCAGAGTTCAAGGCCAGCCAAGGACAACATAGTGAGACGTTGTCTCAAAAAGTATTATTACGTTTGTTTCTTTTGTGGGGAGGTACATGCATGCCACAGAACATGTGTGGAGATCAGAGGACAATCTTCAGGAGCTGGTTTTCTCCTTCTATCTCGTGGTTCCTGGGGAATGAAATTCAGATCATCAGCCTTTGCAGCTAGCACCAGTTCACTCTGGCACATCTTCCAACACTCCAAAAAGATTTTTTTAAATGAATTTGTTGTTAATATCTTTGCACATACTTTCTTGGTTTGTGTGTGCAGGTACAGGTTTATTGTCACTGTCTTTATCTATNTTTTTGTTGTTGTTTTTCAAGACAAGGTTTCTCTGTGTAGCCTTGACTGTCCTGGAACTTGCTCTTTAGACCAGGCTGGCCTCNAACTCACAGAGATCCACCTGCCTCTTCCTCACCAGGGCTGGGATTAAAGGCATATGCCACCACTTTCCGGTTTGTCTCCATCTATCTTGATGGGATTATAGTACCTGGCCTTTTATGAATGTAATGGGGATCTGACTCAGGTCCTCATATATGTATTGCNAACACATTACCTACCAAGCTATCTCCGCAGCCCCAAGACGACTTATTTTGACCTCCTTCGCACTCTCCTCTCCTTCCTCCCCCCTTCTTCTTTAGACAAGATCTCACTATGTAGCCCTGACTGGACTGGAACTCACAGATTTGCCTGCCTCTGTCTCCTGAGTGCATGTTACAGGTGAGCAACACCATGACTGGCACCTCTTGAGTTTGGCAGCTTTGTTACCTAAGATTCAGTCCCCCTTGGGGTAGACATAGTAGCTATGGGGAAGGCTCTACCAGGCAGTGCCTTANGAACGGATGGCCTGTAGGTTCTCCTGATGACCAGATCGATGCTCAGAGAAATGGGGGAAGGGCGTTGCTTATGGGCTCTGTGTTAGCAGGTGGGAAGCCTAAAATAATGACATCTCTTAGTGTGTCTCTTCATTGCTCTCTCTGGCTCTTTGGCTGGGGAGAATGGGAAACCATACACATCCTCTCCATAGGTTCTCCTTACATCCCTTTATAGTCTGCAGGAGTCAGTNATAGTTGCCTTTTTATTTTCCCAAGAGGAAGAAACTGAGGCCAAAGATCTAAAAGCAGCTTGCGGAAGTTTCGCCGGCTCAGCTGTGGGGCTTCTGCTGACCCTGGAACTTGGTCTCCTTCTTCCCACCACTCAGTCCCTTTTCCTTTCTTGGTACCTCCATTCTTAGACCACCTGGATATTCTTAGCAAACAATGGACGACATAAATAAACTCACGGTCATTTCCCCACACTTCCGCACAGGTCCCCTGCAGATGGCTAAGCCCTTTCTCTNAACACAGCTTGAAAAGGCACGTTGCAGAATGGAAAGAGACGGTCAGCATTAATCAACCCAGAACAGTTCAAACCAGCTTTGCAGGGGAGACTTGCACTGCAGGGAAGGTTGGCAGCTGGGGGCCTGCGTCAGGAGACTTCTAGGTGGAGGCTTCTGTTGGGTCAAGGAGCAGGTGTTTGGACTCAGTTCCCAAGGGCAAATACTATTCTCCCCTGCAGAGACAAGACTGAAGTTCCAAGCATATCCCAAGGCCAAGGTCCGGAAGATGGCAGGGGGAGGGGCTAGCCTATAAGGCTGTTTGGGATTGTCCATGTGTTTACTGAGCCAAGGAAGAACCAAAATAAATCTTGTACTATAGTTTGAGCTTTGAATGACCCCCCAAAGCCCATATGTCACAAGTTTGGCCACCAAATGTATGGCAGTATTGAGAGGTTGAACCTAGTGGGAGGAAGCTAGGTTATTGAAGGAATGTCCTTGATAGACATATTGGGACCCTAATCACTCTTCGCCTGTTTCTCCCCTCCTTCCTGGCCACCATGAAGCAAACAGTCCTCCTCTACTGCACTGTTCTACCATGATTTACTGTTGCTATAGGCCCAAAGAAACAGGGCCAAGCAACTATGAGCCAACCTTCTGAAATTGTGGGCAAAGCAAACTTTTCTTTCTTATTAGTTACTATCTTGGGTGTTTTGTCTAGTTTCAGATTCCAGGATGGTTGCTGTAGATGTCCCCCTTAGCTTTTCTTCCACAAGACTTGGAGGCTGAGATGGCTCAGTCAGTAAAGTACTTGCTACAGAATCATGAGGACTTGAGTTCAACCCCTATAGCCTGAGGAAAAGGCCAGGGGGCAATGGTGCACGCTTATAACCCCAGAGATGCAGAGACTGAGGTAGAGGGAAGTGGATCCCCAGAAGCTTGGTGGCCCAACTTATTTGGTGGCGTTTCAGGCCATTGAGAGACCTTGCCTCAAACAAAGAGTGGAAGGCTCCTGAGAAGCGACACCTGAGATTGTTCTTACCTGTACCCTTGACACACATACATAATCACATACACATAAAATTAAGAAAAATAGGCTAAAAACAAACAAAGGGGCTGGAGAGGTGGCTCAGTGGTTAAGCATGTACTGCTTTGTAGAAGACCAGAATTCTGTTCCTGTCATCCACTAACAACCTGTAACTCCAGCTCCAGGAGGGTGTAAGGCCTCTGGCTTCTTTGGGCATCTGCATTCATCTGTGCTTGTTTTCTCTCTCTCTCTCTCTCTCTCTCTCTCTCTCTCTCTCTCTCTCTCTGTCTCTCTCTCTCTCTCTCTCTCTCTCTCTCCACTGA
>LZPO01066275.1:748010-760908 GCA_001675575.1 Neotoma lepida
ACGACAGGGCTCCCATTGTTTACCTCTGATAACTTGAGCTGTTTACATCTCTGCCATTTTTTGATTTGTTTGTGTCATGTTGCAGTTAGAATGTGAAATGTCCCCCCTAGCTCTTGAGTTTGAACACTTGATGCCCAGTTAGATCACTACTCCAGAAGATTATGGACTGTTTAGGAGATGGAGCCTCCCAGGGAAGAAGTGAGGTTTGATAGTCCAGGCCAACTTCCTGTCCATTCTTCACTTCCTGTCTGCAGACACAAAGAGGTCAGCTGCCTCAGGCATCTTCTCCTATGCTTCCTCTGCCACAATGAGCTGTATGCATTATTTCTTAAACTGTGGGCCACACAATCCCTTCCTTCCTTAAATTACTTCTGGCAAGTATTTGGACACACAATCAAGAAAAAGATATATTTTTGTTTGCTTGTGTGCCTGCTTACTTGTTTGTTTGCAGAGCTAGAGTAGTGTAGCAAGCTTTCTTGTCAGACTATCTTTGGACCACCAGCTTGCAAATAATGACCTGGAGACTTATTATTAATTATGAAAGCTTGACCTTAGCTTAGGCTTTTTCCCAACTAACTTAATTAATCCATATTTTGTCAATTTATGTTCTGACATGTGGCTTGGTTACCTCTTCTTAGTACNGCACATATGACTTGCTCTGAGCCTAGTGGCAAAATCACACNCCTAGATTCCTCCTCCCAGTTTTTCTCTCACTGCCCAGAAGTCCTGCCTATTGTGGCAGGGCACAGAAGTTTTGGATCAGGAGAGATTTATTAAAGGATGAGATCAATACAACACATTCATGAATACACAACAAAGTGGTGCCTCTGTTTCTTNATCCACCAGAGAGAGATGNNGAAACTCTGGACAAGGTCACAGAGCCATGGCTTCAGGAAGCCTTCCACCTTCTACCTTCCAAAAGGGTCACACATCTTCAGAGAAGACCACTCCCATAGGGCCAACCTGCTCCATTCCATTGGTCATTAGACTGAATGGCAGAATTCCCACAATACCCGCCTATTCTCTCATGACTAGCTATTGGCCATTTAGCTCTTTATTAAACCAATCAGAAGGNGCCTTAGGAAGAGACACATCTTTACAGTGAACAAATATTCTGCAACAGAGGGCCCCATCCATACTAGGTGCTCACCACTGAGCTCTATCCCTAACCCTGACTAATTGATTCTTTTTAAAAAACTTTTGTTGACTTTGTTTTAGTGATTAATTTCTCTGTGCTCTATGAATTTATTCCACATATATTTCTGTTTTTATTTCTTTTTTTTTCTTTTTTTGGTTTTTCAAGACAGAGTTTCTCTGTGTAGCTTTGGAGCCTGTTCTGGAACTCACTCAGTAAACCGGGCTGGCCTCAAACTCACAGAGATCTGCCTGCCTCTGCCTCCTAAGTGCTGGGATTAAAGATATGCGCCATCACTGCCCAGCAACATCTAATTTCTTGAAGCCATTTCTTAAGGAAAAACGATATGCTGACCTCCCACTCTGATTTCTCTTAACACAGATGAGCTCAGATCATATTCATTCCCATGTTTTATCACACTCAAGATTTCAAAGATCTGTGATGTAGGCCACGCCTATGGTAAAACAACAGGTGAGTAGGTCTTTCACATTTTGTTCACTGCNTTGTGGATTTTTTTTTTAGCAGGTCTGTGAAACAGTCCAGTCTACAAAGAAAAACCAAGTTGCTGTATGATATGTTCCTAATGATGTGTGGCTTTGGAGACGACCCATTGAAATGGACCTCAACTGACTGATTGGGGATGGGTGGGTGGGGTGTGTGTGTAGTACATGTGCATGAGTGTGTGGGTATGTATACTTGTGTGTACATATGCAGAGGCCAGAGTAGGATATCAGATGTCTTCCTCTATCATTTCCCGAGTTATTGCCTTGAGACAAGGTCNCTCACTGAACCAGAAGCTCACTGTTTTGGCTAGATTGGCAAGCTAGCAAGCTCTCCAGACCCCCTGGTTTGCTCCCAATTCTGGGGTTATAGGCATGTAAAGCCATGCCTGTTTTTTTTCACCTGTGAGCTGGAGATCCAAACTCAGGTCATCATGCTTGTGTGGCAAACACTTGACCAACAGCGTCTTCTTTTCAGCGCCCTTGAAACTGTATTCTTTCTTACTCGCTGTGGGATATACTCCATGACTGGGGATCATTTGAGTTTCTGCATTTATTTAATTATGTGCACCAGAAAATACACATAAATTATTTGCTGGGAAGACATGCAATTTAAGGACTAGTTANAGAATTATCATTGTATATGTCTTTTCCAGTCGGTATAAAGCCAATAGGGTGTTCTCCAAAACAGAAGCCAAACTTCTCCTGCTGTGAAAGTGCTTTCCTCCACTGAATTGATCCAGGAACTAACCGCTTTAATGACACCAATAAAAACAAACCCTAACACCAAAGTTCAATCCATCATTTTGTAAGTAGGGAGTTGGACATCACTTTAATGAGGCTGGCTTTTTTTTCTCTTACTCCCATTGCTCTGTCACACTTTTCATTAACCACAGTCTTATTTATTGCTGTGAAGAGACACCACAACCATGGCAACTCTTATAAAGGAAAACATTTAACTGGGGCTGGCTTACAGTTCAGAGGTTTAGTCCATTATCATCATGCTGGGACATGGTGGCNTGCAGGCAGACATGGTGCCAGAGAAGTAGCTGAGTTCTACGTCTTGTAGGCAACAGGAAACTGGGCGTGGCTTGAGCATATATGAGCCCTCAAAGCCCTCTTCCACAGTGACACATTTCTTCCAACAAGGCCACACCTAATCCACAAAGCCACACCTCCTAGTAGTGCCACTTCCTATGAACTTTTGGGGGCCAATTACATTGAAACTACCACACACACCTGAGTCTCACAGGGCGAGATGAACTGTTCCTCTACACATGCATATGACTTTTAGGNTTTCTGTGCAGAGCAAAGAGGATCATCTCACTTCCCTGAACTCCCCGACTTCAGCCCCGAGGATCCAACCCAGGACCCCATGTATGCTACATAAGAGCTATACCTCTGAGCCACACCCCAGCCCCTGCTCATAGCCTTTTCAGTTGTGTTTCTCTGCCTATGCATTAAGTCTCCTAAGAGCCCGAAAACATCTGGTCTGAGAAGATGGCAGAAGCTGCTCACAGAAGCTCACGCTTCATCCTTTGTGAGCCTCTGAGGACTTCTCTGCTCTTTTGTTTATTAGTGGCTCCCTGTTAATGCTGGGTAGGCTTTCAAGTCTCTGTTTTTATTGAACTGTAACAGCTTATGAATATAAGAAAATAAAAACCATAGAAGAAAATATTAGGTTCTTTGGACCAAGTTGGATTTTCAGAAAGCCAGTGTTCCCTGTGAGTGATTCCAGGTAATTTTGCCAGTGATTTCCCAGCAGTCAGGCTGAACATTACCATCAGTCTCAGCGCCTTTTAACTGGGACAGGATGGCTGCAGGAATACGATGGCAAGGACTCTGCAGCAAGACAAGGCTTTCCCAGTACTCTCTGGCCAACTCCTACTTGGTGATGGGAAAGAGGACATGATAGGGACCAGAGCTGGAGAACTGGCAGGCACATTCCCATTTTAGTGGATGGGGAAACAAAACACAAAAGTGTTCTAGTAATTTTCTGAGCAATAAGTAAAGGGAGTACAATTTATCTCGAGGTTATATCAAATTAAAAAGCTTCTCACAGCAAAGGAAACACTGTACAGAGTGAAGAGATGACACAGAGTAGAGAATGTCTTTGCCATCTGTTCATCTTACAGAGGGTGGACACTATGAAAGAACCTCAAGAATCTNTACAGCAAAAGAAGAAATAACCCTATCTAAGTGGGCCAAATAATCCTCCGAGAAGAAGGGTAAAAACAGACCACTTGTCTTGTAGATGTGAGGACCCAAAAAGCATCATTTTGACACATGCCTATATTCCCAGTGCTGGCAATATGAGAGGTGGGCAAAGTAAAGCCCTGGAAACTCTTCGGTCAGCCAGCCTGACCTACATGGTAAAGTTCAGGCTGATGAAAGCCGATATGTCAGAAGTGAAAGACTCCTGAGGTCCCATACCTGAAGTTGTCCTTGGGCCTACACACACACACCATGCATGTTTGTACTCACACACAAATGCACATATATACACACATCTACACGTACAACAGGAAAAATCATCCAAATAATTATATACACGTATGAAATTCTCAAGGAATATATAAAATATATTATATATTACATGTAAAATTGTTGTTGGGGTTTTTTGCTCTTTTGGGGGGTCCTGCCACCCAGCTCCCAAATAAATTAAACACAGAAGCTTATTATTACTTATGAATGCCTGGCATTAGCTTGGCTTAGTTTCTAGCCAGCTTTCTTTAACTTATCCTGTCTACCTTTTGCCTCTGGGCTTTTCCCATTCTCTTACTTCTGTATCTTACTCTTACTCCATGTCGGGCTGTGTGTGTAGCTGGGTGTCTGGCCCTTGATATCCTCCTCCTTCTCTGACTGCTTCTTTTTCTCTCCTCCCAGATTTCTCTATATATATATTCTCGCTGCCTGCCAGCCTCGCCTACCCTGTCTCCTGCCTTGCTATTGGCCATTCAGTTCTTTATTAGACCAGTCAGATGTCTTAGACAGGCAGAGTAACAGAGCTTTACAGAGTTAAACAAATGCAACATAAACAAAAGTAACACACCTTAAAATAATATTCCACTACATAAAATATATATAAAAATAAAAATTGAACAGAAAGTACTAAAAATTTTCCCACCCTTCCAATCCACATCTTCCTCTATTATAAGCAACAACCACTAGTCCAGTACATTTTTAATAATTAATGATATTGATTCATTAAGTCCATGCTCACATTAGGTCTCACTTTTGGTAGGGTACATTTTATGGATTTTGATCCAGATACAATGTGTCCACACTTACAGAATCATACAGTATACTTCGCCTCTCTAATACCTGTGGTGCACCCCCTGTTCATTCTCCCTCTGTATGTCATTTCCTAGCAAAGCTCATACTGCATATACTAATTTTTTGTCCTATTTCTTTTCTGAGTGACTATAATATCTTTGCATGTCAGTAAAATGTATTTTCAATCTCATTTTACTTGTGTGCATGTGGTGTATGTGCAGATGTGTGTGTGTGTATGTGTGTATGTGTGTGTGTGTGTGTGTGTGTGTGTGTGCATATATGTGTGTACAGGTGGCATGTGTTTGTGCACGTAATGGCTGGAAGTCAGTCTTAGAGGGTCACTCACTGGGACCTGTGACTCTATGATTAAGCTATTCTGACTAGCAAAGGAACTCCAGGGAGCTGCCTATCTCTGCTTCCCTAGAACTGGGATTACAAGTGTATGCCACTATGCCTCAGGGGTTTTGTTTGTTTGTTTGTTTTGTTTCTTTAATTTAATTTAGTTTAACTTAATTGTTTTTGTTTTTTGAGGATGGGTTTCTCTGTGTAGCCCTGGCTGCCCTGGAACTCACTCTGTAGACCAGAGTGGCCTTGAACTCGGAGCTGTCTCTTATACACATCTAGATGTGTATAAGAGACAGGAGTGGCCTTGAACTCAGAGATCCACCTATCTCTACCTCCCAACTGCTGAGACTAAAGGCGTGTGCCATCACCCTTGGCCAGCTTTTCTTTTTTATATGCAGTGTTGTTCCTGTCTCTTATACACATCTAGATGTGTATAAGAGACAGGTCTAGAGTAGAGAACTCAACAACTTAACCCAGGCCCTTAACTAAAGTGTGCATTTGCCCAAAAATGTGTGTAAGCTTCATCAAGTACGAGCAACTAGCCTGGCTCTCTCAGAAACCTGAAGCTACTGATTCTGCAAGGTACTTCCAGACCTTAGATACTAACACCTCCCCAAGCAAGCCTCACCTGGCCTTCAGAGAATACTTTTCTCAATTTCCAAGGAATGGATCCTTTCAAGCAGAAATGACTGGTTTTTTTTTTNTTTTGTTTTGTTTTTTTGTTTTTTGTTTTGCATTCCCCTTCCTTGTAACACGGATGCTTTTCTGTGATTAACNAGGATCTGAGAACAAACCAAACAGATGCAGGAACAGCAAAGAAAAGTGATATTAGGGCCAGCAGATGGCTCAGTTGGTAAATGCCTGCTGTNCAAGGATGAAGACTTGAGTTTGGATCCTCCTTAACCATGTAAAAAGGCTAGATGTGCCACTGTCTGCCTGTCACCCCAGCACTGGAGAGGAAGACACAGGAGACTCCTTGAGGCTTACTGGCCAGCTAGTCTAGCCAATTTGGTGAACTCCAGGTTCAGTGAGTGAGCTGTCTTTAAAAAAGAAAAGAAAAGCAACTGAAGAATAAACTTTACATTGACCTCTGGACTCCACACAATCGTGGAACACACACACACACACACACACACACACACACACGCACACCTCCAAGCATATAGACATGCACCCACATGAACATGTACACATACACAAAAAAGTGATATAGATATATTAAGTGTTCTGTATTTCTCATTTCCAAATTTCCTTCTCACTACTTCTAAATTTGCCTTTAACAGTGTATAAATTCCTATTAGATTAAATTTGTGTGAGTTCCCTGCACTTCCAGTTTCCAGTATTATTTTTTTTTTCATGCCAGTGGACACCTGGGTCTGTACTTCAGAAAATTACTCAGACTTGTTTGGGCTGATCCATTAGTCACACTGTTATTAGTAAGAAAGGATAATGCTCAAAAAAACATGTGGGCTGGGGAGGTGGTTAAGAGCACTTGCTGTTCAATCATTAGGACCAATGTTTGGATACCAGCACATATATCAGGCAGCTCACAAATGCCTGTGATTCCAGCTTCAAGAGATCTTATACCTTCTTCTGGTCTTCGGGGGCATCTACATGGACATGTATGTGTTTACACAAACACACTCACACTCACACACATATAACAATAAAGTAAAACCTTTATTTTTTTTTTTTAGGTAAGCCTCCAGTCTAGGTCTCTGTCTGTCTCTCTTGCCTGATAGTCAAGGGGAATGTTGGATTGTACAGTATACTGAACTGTGAGACTTTTAATCCTCAACACAACTATTGGTATTAGAAGAATCTAGAGGAAGTTAGTAACTGACATGGAATTAGCAATTACAAGATTTGACTGACTTTGGTCAAAGAAACATTATTTCTTTCATGATGAGTAGATATTATTTGAATTTTGAGTAAATGCAATCCAACGACAATGAAGTATAGCATCAGTCCATGTTTTATTACTATAATTATCTGTGTGTGCATGCCTGTGCATGTGTACGTGTTAGGGTGGNTAAATGTGCACCCATGCTTGTGCATGTAGAGGCCAGAGGTTGCTGATGGGTGTTGTTGTCCCTAATCTTGGTCATCAACTTTATTGCACCTACAATGAATCAAACTACAAGCTGCTGGGCACTTCTGTGAAAGATTTGCTTGATCAGAGTATCTGAAGCAGGGAGACCCACCTGAAATGGTGGTGGCATCTTCTGGTGGCAGCCCAGATCAAATGACACAAAAGGAAACTTTGCTTATTTGCTGGTTTGCTCTCGCTCTCACTGGCAAGTCCATCTCTTCTGCTACTGCAGCATTTCCTCAACTAGATCAGAACCAACTTCTTCTGGCTTCCAATGTAGACCGAAGACCAGCAGCTCTAATCCTCCAGGTCTTCAGTGCTGAATTGGGACTGCTGAGACAGCCAGCCTCATGAACTGAGCAACTACCATATTCTCAGCCTATTCAGTGTGAGACAGCCATCGGTGCACAACACAGACCACAGGCTGTAAGGCAATCTACTAAATCCCATTTAATGTGTATATATTCATTCTACCAGTCCTGTTCCCTTAGAGAACCCTGACTAATACAATGTCTTTCTCAACATCTATCCACATTATTTTTTTGAGACAGAGTTTCCCATTGAACTTGGAGTTCACCAATTTGTCTAGACTGGCTGTTCACAAAGCCCCGGTGAAATCCCTCTGCCTCCCCAGTACTGGGATTATGGGTGGATGTCACCAGGCCCAGCTTTTATACACATTCTGGGGATTGAACTCAGGCCCTCACACTTGCATGATAAGCACTCTCCTGACTGCACTCCTCCACTCCAATTTTTGTTGTAATGCATTCCCAGTGTTTTGATTGAAGAAAAGAAAGGTCTATATAATTTATTGAATGCCTGCAAGATAGTTCAGATGTTATAGTATAGTTTTCCGATAAGTATGATTGGGAAACAGTAAAGTATTGTGTTAATCTATTGAATATTCAGTAAAGAACATGATAATATAATAAATAGGGAGCTAGTAGCCTCAGTAAGAATTAAAATAAACCTTACCTAGGTGACTAGCAGTGTGCTTTTGCCAATTGTAATCCATTCGAAGCTTTGCCTTACCTCCAGCAAAAGTTCAGAGACAGAAGTGGAGCCATATTTTAAAGCTGGTGACATATGTCATGATAACACATCAGGTTTCCAATATCTCACATCTAGGTGATTGCAACAGACTTCTGAATCTCCTTTCCCTGCACCTCAGGCAAAGAGCAGACTTCACTCTACACCACTGATCCCGTGGAAAGGGAAGGGTGTGGGTGATGCATCGGATTGGGTAGAGAAGGCAGGGTGAGAGCCAGGCCTGAGATTCTAAGACACCCCGCAGGGGAAGATACTGTTACTGCTGTAACTGGTCTACCAGGATGAATCTTGATCCAAATCTAATCCCTCCTTCTTCCACCATGGAATTAATCTTTCTTAAACCATTGGCTTCACAGGCATTCTCCCTTCTTACAATCATTCATCACTTCCCAGTTAATGCTCATACACTCCTGCTTAACTATCAAGGAACTTTACAAAAGTTAGCCCAACTCCTAATGGATTATGACAAATGGTTACAGTCCCACCAACAACCTTCAATAGTCTCAGAAGTCAGCCACATCCCTTGCTATGGTGTCAGCCTTTGGAAATGGAGTTAGAGAATCAGTTTATATGGGGGCTGATGAGATGGTCAACAGGCTCTTGCCACCAAGCTTGACAAGCCGAATTCCATCCCCAGGACTCACCCCTGGTGGAAGGGGTGAGCCAGTTCCTGAAAGCTGTCCTCTTGTCTCCAAGTGCATGCCATATCATGGCATCCACATACACACAGAGTAGATAAATAAGTGTAAGACGAATCAGTTGATTTCACCAGCTCTTCCTCCTTTTAGCTATACTATGTGAGGATCTGAGGAACCAAGACTAAACGACAGAACCATTATTCCAAGAAGCTTAAGAGTCAACTGGTAAGGAAGAGCTGGCCCATTGTGTCCTCCAGCTACATGTGTGGCTGGAGCCGAGTTGAGACTTGGGAATGCGGATCATGCGGAAGCCAAGGTGAGAGCTGGAATCTAAAAGGTGAACAGGAGTTTGGCAAAGAAAGGGAATGTGGGTATTGTAGTTAAAAGGACAAGACTGCACATGCTGGTGAGTTGGCTCTGCAGGTAAAGGCGCTTGTCGCCAAGCCTGACAACCTGAGTGTGATTCCTGGGACACATGGTAGAATTAATTCCTAAAAGTTGTCCACTGATCTCTACACTTATACTATGCATGTGAACACCCCCACACATGAACACACCAACACACAAATAATATAAAAATTTTTTGAAAAAAAAGATGATGATATATAAAGAAGGTGAGAAGTCATCAGCTTAGGATGAATGAGTTTATCTGTGGACCAAATCTGCATGAGTATAGCTGACAGATATACTGCCATAAAAACTTTGAAGTTCACTCATCTAGTCAAGGTAACTTGAGATACTCTCTGTTAAAACCAGAGAAAAGGGGGTTAGGTAGATAGCTCAGATGGTAAAGTGCTTAAGCAGGAGGGTCTGAATTCAATCTGACACTGATCCCCAAGAACCCTTGGGATAAAAAAAAAACTGGGCATGCTGGTATGAACTTGTAATCTCAGTGCTGGGGAAGGTGGGAACAGGCAGATACCAGGACTTTGCTGGCCAGCCAGCCTGGCCCACTTCCTAATCTATCAGTCAATAAATAAATGGTCAGTGATGCCTGAGAAAATACACCTGAAGTTGTATTTGATCAAGTTGTTCTTGATCACCCACAGGCATATGCCCCCCCATAAAATAAAATAAAATAAAATAAAATAAAATAAAATAAAATAAAATAAAATAAAATAAAAGTGGGGCCCGTGGAATGGCTAAGAATCTGAGTTCAGTGTCCAGGTGGAAGGAGCAAACAATTCCTACAGTTGTCCTCTGGTCTCTACTCACAGATGTGAGCTACCTGATGTCTGACTAGAAACTGAACTCCAGTCCTCTGCAAGAGCAGTATACGCTCTTAACCCACTGGGGCTAGGGGGTAGCTCTATTGATAATTGCTTCCTAGCATGTAGGAAGTGCCGGGATGGGTTCTCAACACCACATAAACCAGACTTTGTGGCTCATGCCTGTAATCCCAGCAAAGGAAGGCGGAGGCAGGGGGATCAAGATTTCAAGATTAGCCTCAGCTCTATAGGAAGCCCCAGGCCATCCTGGGCTGCACAAGACTGTCTTCAAAACAAAACGAAACAAAACAAAACAAAACAAAACGATCTTTAAAAGTTCAGCACATGGACAGATCCCAGGGCCTGTTCATTGTGGGTGTTGTTCTAATAAGATCAAAATTTGGGCTCTTTAAAACCTGGGCCCTGTAGCCCTGTGGAGGACAGGGATGCCCTGGTGAGGAGTCAGCAGGCCTGCTCCCCAAAGATTGTTACTTTTGTTTATGTGCACATGTGTGGGTTAGGTTCATGTGAATGCGGATTCGAGGGGTGGCTAAAGGTGTTGGAGATGAAATTATGGATGATGCTGGAAACTGAACTCTGGTTCTCTCCCAGAGCAGTACGTGATCTCAACCACCGAGCCATCTCTCTAGCCCAGACTTGCTCCTTAAAGGCAGTCAGAACCACCTTGTGTCCTACTAGCCTCATTTCTTGTGTTCTGCATCTCCTCTGTTTCCTCCTTGGCCCATTTCCAGAAAGAAAGTAACCGAGAGCAGTCTGACTCAAAGTGCAACACTGTAGAGGGTTCTGTCAGCAGTCCACATGTGTGTGTGTGTGTGAGAGACAGAGAGAGAGAGAGAGAAAGAGAGAGAGAGAGAGAGAGAATTGAGAATAAGCACTAAGAATCTTTTAGAGAAAGTTGTCAGTAATTGATTTCTGTTGATTGTAATTAAAAAAGGATTGTATTTTATCAGATGGCATTGTCTTTTCATTTGATGTTATGGTAATTTATTTGTACTTATATTTTATAAAGACAGTGGTTCACTGGGGATAGAGATGTAACTTGGCTGATGGAGTACTTGCCTAGCATACTCAGAACTCTTAGTTTTTATCTCCAGGACCATGTGAACTGGATGTGGTGCTGCACATCTGTAACCCAGTAAGTAGGAAGAGGATGCTCAAGGATGAGAGCTTCAAGGTTTATCCTTTGTGTATAGCAAGTGCTAGGCCAGCCTGGGCTAATGAGGCCCCATGTCAGAAAAAAACAACCATCAATCAATCAAACAAAACATATTCGTTCACAAATGATTGGTCTAGATAGTTTTAGAAGATAATTACAGGGCAGTGATGTGTTTTATGAGTTTATGCCTGTCCAAGTGGAAACTCTGCTGCACAGTAGAAACCCCTGGGAGCAGAAAAAAAAACCTACATTGATATCTAAAGAAAGAAACTGCAAAGGTTTGGACTGCTAGCTCAGCAGTTAAGAATCTATACTGCTCTTCCAGTTCAATTCCCAGCACCCACGTTGAGCAGCTCACAATTGCCTGAAACTCCAGCTCCAGGAGATCCAACACCCTCTTCTGGCTTCCAAGGGCATTGCACCTACGCACCATCCACATATACACACACGTGCACATACAAATCTTTTCTAAAAAGTAAAAAGAAAAGAAAAGAAACCTCAGTAGTCCCATCTTGATCAACTAAAGGAGAGTGGAGTTGATCGTTGTGGAGTGTCTGTAGTTGTAGTTATTAAGAACCTCCTAGGTGTTGCTAACATCCAGTCAGGGATAGGAATCTTCAGTGTGAGTGGTACCCAATCCATGTCCACAGGTGGAATGTGCAACTAAAGCAGGCCGGACAGCCCTCATCGGGTGCTTAGTATGCACCAGAAGCATGCCTGACACTGCCACACCAGAAACATGCCTGACACTGCCACACAGGTACTGAGCCTGACACTGCCACATATGTGCTGAGCCACATGCTACAAACATGAGTGGAGACTTTCCAACCTGATGACAAAGCTTCTGTGAACAAGGTTCACACCTAAGGAGCTCAGACCTTAAACTTGTGGTGCTGACTTACAAACAAGTGGCTTTACATACAGTGGAAGGTGGGGCTTGCCCTTCCTTCCCACCTCTCTTCACCTAATAGGAAGGAGATTCCTTAGGAAGGAGATTCCTCAGGTTGTTGTCTTCCAAGTGGTTAAAGGATCCACGGATGTCACTCTAGGTCCCTAAAGTTACCTCTTCAAGGATCTAACCATCATTCAATGCTCTTTTTGCTTTTGTGGGGTTTTTGTTTTGTTTTGTTTTGTTTTTGTTTTTGTTTTTTGAGACAGGAGCTCATGTAGCCCAGACTGTCTTTGAATTCACTTTGTAGCTGTAGATGACCTTGAACTTGTGACCATCTCAATTCTGTTTCCTGCTCACGTGCACCACCATGGCTGGTTTCTGTGGTGCTGTGGATTCACCTCAGGACTTCTTACATACCNGGCCATGAAATGGTGCCACATATACTTAGGGTGGGTTTTCACAACTTAATTAATCCGATATAGAGGCTCCCTCTCAAGCAGGTGTAGTGGCTCACGCCTTTAATCCCACCACTTGGGAGGCAGAGGCAGGCAGATAGATCTCTGAGTTTGAGGCCAGCCTGGTCTA
>LZPO01066275.1:766331-778909 GCA_001675575.1 Neotoma lepida
GAGAGAGAGAGAGAGAGAGAAACACTCATGTTTTGGGTATATATAAAATAAAGAAATGTAAAAAACTAAAAAAAGAGGTCGAGGAAATGCGAGGGTANTCTCAAACTCACGCTTTCCTCATTTCATTCGCGGCCACCCAGTCCATAGCAATGTCCTCCCATCAGCAGGTTTTGTATCACCCAGAAAACATTAGAGTAGACCCTCCTCAAAGCCCTGGCATGATAATGCCAACTCTCCTAAAATGAATGACCGAATTTGATTTTAAAAAGCGNTGTTCCTGGCACACAGAAAGCACCCATCCTTTGTTTTACCCAGGAACGCCTTTTGCTTAGGCTTTGTTTTTGAGAGCCTAGATTTAGGAGGAGAAACGATGGAAAACTGCACTTCAAAGCCTATACCCTCTATCAGCACTTAGTCGGGACAACCTGAAGCCAGGAGGTCGAGTTTCCCCACTTTGCGCTATCCCCTTCTTTTGTGTCCCTAGAGTCAGTAGGTACACCCGGGGAAGAGGGAGGAGGGGCAGGGCTGACAGTCGAGGAGCCAATCCCGGCCTGGCTATGGGGTGTGGCCACGGAGCCACGCCCTCCCCTCCCAGCGCGCTAAGTCCCGCCTCCCTCGCACCTGCGAGTGCCTGAGCTCCTAAGCCGGGTGGGAGGAGGGAAGGAGGCGGAGCAGGGGCGTGGCCTCACCTCTCGCGAGACCGCCTCCTGTTGCTGAGGCCGCCGTTCCGGGCCTCTGACTGGCCGGCGGCTGCGCAGCCGCCATGTTCGGTTGCTATGCTGCGGCCTAGGAGACGGGGTGTGCTTGAAGGAGGAGGAGGAGACGGAGGAGGCGGTGGAGGCGAGGGAGGAGGAGGAAGGAGAGGAGGAGACGGGGGAGGAGGGTGACCGAGCTTCTCCTTTGCACTCTCACACGGAGCCGCCTCCCTGGAGTCGCCCGCTGCCTCACGCCGCGCGCTTTCCTGCTCCGCGGACGCGACATTGTTCTTTAGGACTCCTGGGACCTGTCAGAAAATCGGGGCTCCGGGACTTGAAAGAGACGTGACTTCGGCCCGCGGGCCGCGTGTTGGGGGGACCACGGCACTTTCGGGGCGCGTGTGAAGGGATTAGCTCATCTCGCCGCGAGGTGCGAGCGCGCGCCTCCCCGCGCACCCCGGCCCCGCCGCAGCCCCGCAGGATGACGGGGTGCTGGCGGCCCGCGGCCGTGGCGCGGCCGCTGTGGCGGCGGCTGTTCGCGGGGCGCTGAGGGGCGAGCACCCCGACGCGGACCACGCGCCTCTGACCCCCGGCTGTGCGCCCGGGGCCTCCTGGCCTTTTGTATTTGGATTTTTTTATTCTCCAGCCGAGAGGACGCGGCTGTGATAACGAAGGTAAGAGGGGCGCTTGGGGAGGTTCTTCGCTTGGCCTTCTTGGGTCCCCTTTGCAGATCGTGGGCGCGCACCTGAAGCTTGCTGAGCCAGGTAGCCGGAGCTACCGGACCGACTTCTTTTTTCTTACTGGGTCCGAGTACTCGGATCTTCCCGGGGGTTATAGTTAAAATCTCTGCTAGGGATGAGTGCACGGTGTAAGGGATGGAAGAGATGCGAGATGGAATGTTCCAGTGTTCCTAAACTCAAGGTAAGGCTGGATTAGAATCTTCAGTATGCCATTTGTTCTAATATTGTTTCATTAATTGATTCATATAAGCTTTTTTTTTTGCATGCTGCATGAGCACAAGATCCCTCCCATTGAACTTGAAAGTCTCGTAACTCTGCCAATAGCTACTGTTTTTAGGAATCTGTAGTTGGGCCCCCAAAAAGTTGAGATGTAGAACAGATCTGAATCCTTCACTTAGATTTTCATGATGTTTTGGAATCTTCACTGCCTTCATAATGTTCAGACTCAATGTGAGTCTATAGTAAAGGACAGATCAGTGTTTGTGGCTTTTTGTAAACGTAAGCGCAGTGATCTTTGGCTTTCTGGCTTTAAAAATTTTTGTTTCTNTGGCAGTGTTTGTTAATAGTTACAGGAAAAATGGAGCATATGGATTGTTTTTTATGGACAGGAACTCTTCTTACAAAATCTTAGTCACCTGAATTGTCCCAAGACAGACTTCTGAAAATCAATTCAATTCAGAGATTAAAGAGAAGTTTTTTTTTTTGAACAAAGTTGAGATGTAGTTAAAATGCATGTCTGGATTCATTTGCTGGGGTTTCTTCTTCAATAATGGAACAGCTTACAGTTTCGCTGATAATGCATATAGATGTTTCCCTGACACTTAGGCTAGAGACTATATGTCTGGCCTTGCATCACAGAGTGACATCAGTGTGTACATGGACGATGTATGGGGTTTTAAAAGCTGCTTGTTCTAGGAGGACCTCTTATATCTACTAGCTACTTTTGGAATGAGCAGTTCGAGAAAGACTGTGTAACCAGATCTTGGGTCCAGATGAAGTAACACAGTTCATTGGTCACATTTAAAACATGGCTGTGGAGGAAAAACAAAAACAGAAAGCCAATGTGTCTGCCTTGGACAAGACAGTTGAGCTAGAAAGAAGACTGGAACAGTAAACCTCGCAGCTTTTGGAAAATCCTGGGTTTGCAAACATTAGCGTGTCAGAGGGGAAACTTGTTTTCCAAAAGGGGAGGGGATCACCTTAAACAATTATTCAGTGTGCTTAATAGACTATAGCTAGATATATTATTTAAATCTCGAATTTGAGGATCACAAATTCAATGTTCTTTTAAAGAAAAAAGTCGATTTGAAAGGAAAAGCTTATGAGTTAATATAAAACCATTTTTTTCACTCATAATCTGAGATCAATCATCTTGTGGACACCACCAATTTTTTGCTGTTGTTGTCAGAATACATTTCTGCTCCAATTACCACAAAAGCTATTTTTGTGTCTCTTCACATTTTCTATGGTGTCCTTATTTTTGTTCATATTTTGTATTGACCATGTGCATGGATGGCCCCATAATATTGTGATCTTGTCTGATTTATAAGATCAACATAGTCTCGTGTGTGTGTGTGTGTGTGTGTGTGTGTGTGTGTATACATGTGTACATGACAGTATTTGCTAAAAAGACTGTCTTTAAAACTCAAAGAAGCATCACTGTGTTATAGTTTTTCTCACTATTGAGTTGGTTAAAGTTTATTAAGGTAGAAAATCACAGATCCCTCAAAAGTAGTAACAGATGTGACTTACCTCAGGGTTCTAATAGCTTAGCTTCTAGATGGGGGTAAATTATGTCAAGTCCTGTTCCCTCCTCCCCCAACATGTCCTAATTGAGTATCTTTAAAATGTCCCTAGTAACATTGTTGCTTTAAATTTATGGCACTAATTTCTAATTTAGGCTAGGCATAACACCACATCTATTGAACACATTTGCTAAAAATACTTTCTGGGTCGGATGTACTTAGAATGCAACCTCAGGAAAATTCACTTCAACTCTNCTACTGGGACCAGTGTGGATAGCATTATTTTTTAAGAACTTTAATAAAAATTACAGAATCCTACAAATTAGTTTTTATCAGTTTAGGCATAGGTGCCACCTTTTTAATGTANAAAGTGAGACAGTAATAAAAAATGTGATAGCAATAGAAACTTTTTTCAGTTTTTAAGAAAACTTAATGTGAACTCTATTGACTCTTAAATACTCTGGTGTGTATACTTTGAAATGTTTTAATTTTATCTATTGCACATAGAATTGTAAAATGACTGCAGTTTGCATTATTATTCATTTAGTATTTATGGCTTTTTTCTCAGCTCTGAAAGGGAGATGAGTGGTTACGTTTTTGAGTAAATTATCTTTAAGGAACAAAATAGGAGTTCAGTAATTTAAATAATACACNTATTGAGAGTACTTCCTTCCTCCTCTGAGAATTATGTTGTTTGAAAAGTAAGAAATCCTTTTGTTGTTGTTGTTTTGTTGTTTTTTCAGACAGGGTTTCTCTGTTGTAACAGCTCTGGCTGTCATGGAACTCTGTAGCCCAGGCTGACCTCGAACTCACAGAGATCTCTCTGCCTCTGCCTCCTGAGTGCTGAGACTAAAGGCATGAGACACCACTGCCTGACAAAAAACAAGAAATCTTTTTTAAAAAAAAAAAAAGTAGGAATCTTGTTTGGTGGATGTTTAACGGCAAATGGTTTAAAGGTCTGTTTGTATTCTTCATATTAGGAATGCAAAAATGGTGAACTTGTTAGGAATGCAAGTCTTTGTGACTTAATGTAGCTAAATATAAATTGTTGCTCATAAATGAAATTTGCTTATTGATAGAAATGTACTGGTTTACAACTGAACTGAGTTTTGTTATTTTTCTGGATTATTACATGTTAGAGAGTTTTAAAATGATACAGTTCAGAGATGTTAAATTTACTGGCTCAGTAGAAGTACTGTGAAGCCATAAAGATAGCTTCTGGAAGTTGGGTTTTTGGGGGGTGGGGAGGGCAGTAAAGTACTGTAGAGGAACATATTGTCATGTTTTCATATAATGTTCAATCACTACAGATAGTGAGAAGTAATATAATGAAGAAGTAGTATAGAATATTCTTGCCCAACATGGAACAGTTGTCTAGAAACTGTACGTTTTATTTTATATCCTTTGAATGACAACTCAGTATAGCTGTATAAAATACAAGGGACATTTATTATGTTCACAGTCATCTTTTATTTCATTATTCCCAAATAGAAACATTGGAAGAGAGGTTACGAGTACTTGAAAAAATTGGTAAGAACAGAATGGGCTGTCTTCAGAGGAAGGCATTAATTTGGGAGGCTCACTTATTTGTATCTTCTGACAGGATGTTCTGTAGACTAGTAGAAAGAAGAGGATCCTGGGGGGGAAGAATGTTAATATTTATTATCTGTTAAGTTCCAAGCAGTGTACATATAAAAAAAGTTATTTTACTTAATCATCAAGTATACTTTGTGAGGTGTATGTTAGGTCAGTCTTGTGTCATCTGCTCCCTTCCAAGTGGAATTCAAACCATACCTGACTCTAAAGCTTATTCTTTAAAGCAGTGCAGTCCAATTACATTTTCTGTAGAGATGGAAATACTTTCCCTTCTTTCCCAGATTAATTGAAGTATGAATATGAGGGAACTATTTTTTTCTTACTGTTAGATATGGTAGCCATTAACTATGTCTAGGTTATAGACCACTTGGACATATGACTCTGGTATATGTGAGAAACTGGGTTTGAAATTGCGTTTAGTTTTAATCATTTTAAAATTTTCTAGCCAAATGTGATTGCTGGTTATGCAGTCTTGAGTAGCACAGTTTTTAGATCTTGCTTCCTAGAGAATCTGAGGTCTGGCAATCAGTCTTCCACAGGTTTAGTCATGACATCAAAGCGACTTACTTAGTTCTTGAGCTTCAGTTTAACCTGTTGAGAAGTGAAGGGATTACCACTGAAAGATTGTTTTCAAGACCCCATCTTGCTTTCAAGTTCGATAACTTCTTACAATGTACAATGGCATTTAATATTCACGCGCATTATTTCTGAAGGGGTTCTCCCTCTCCATTGTGTTCATCATTCATATAAGGAATTTATTTTTGAGAATATAAAGTGTACACAGAGGAGAAGGGGTTATTTCTGGGCATACACCCATACACAGTTGTTTGGTGCAAGCATTGTGTGACCCAAAGCAGTACTTTTTTTTTTTTTATTCCAACACAGAGCCAAGGCGATGCTAGGTAAGTTCTCTGCTACTGAAGTATATGTTGGAATAAAAAGTGAACCTTTAAACATCCCATTAAATTTTTGTTAAGATTAGTAACTTTAAAAAATAGAATTGCTGAACATGGCATTGGACTCATGAAGGAACAGGAAAGAAGCAGTCCTTGCTACCCCCCATGTAAGATATATAGCAGTTCCTAGTACTTATCAAAGTAATTCTTAACCCATTTGCTGGGCCTTGAAGATTTTTCTCCCATTTTGATCTTGCTGACCTTGTTTCTTAGTCTTGCTTAAAACAACAACATTGTGTTTCTCTACACCTTTGTTTACAAGTTCTTGATTCTTCTGTCCATAGACCTGCTCTTAAAGTCTTCCTCAGAACTCACCTTTTTGGTGGAAGACTGCTGATCAATCCAGTCACAATGATCTGGGTTTCAGACCTGGCACTAAGTACCTTGGGGTTAATGTATGATTGTTTACATAAAGCCTTGTATATTTTTGGTTAATTAAAAAGAAAGTTTTCGTGTGTGTGTTCACAGCTGTGTGCTAGTCCATGCAGGCGCATGCAGAGGCCAGAAGGCAATACTGGGCTGTGTTCCTCAGTCCTTTTTCCACCTTAGTTTACTTACGTTTTTCAGACTGGGTTTCTCACTGAATCTGGACAGGAGTTTAGCTATTCCAGCTAAACTGGCTGGCCAATGAGCTTGTTTCCCCTGCCTAGTGCTTGGGTTACTGGTGCATGTCACCATTTTTAGTTTTAGGTGTTAGGAACCTTAACCACTGAGCCATCTCCCCAGACCTGCTTCTTCCTTTTTTTTTTTTTGTAAGTTTTTATCTAATAACATTTAAATCAAGGGTTCTTTCTTTTGTATCGCTCCATGAGTTTAATCCCTGTTTAGCAATTTGTTTAAGAAAGTTTTAATTAAAAAATTATTAACATTTACCCCATCAGCATTTGAATTGATATTTTTGTTTCTTTCCGAGCAACAGCACTCCCCTTCCCCCATGTGTGTGTTTGATAAAGTTTTGTGATCAAGATACAATTTTGAGTATAATATAGTGGAAACATTGCATAGTGGAGGCCTTTCAATATAGGAAAAAGATCACGGATTTCGGTGCCAGACAACTGAGTTTAAAAATCTGATCTTATAAACCTTGGCAAATTATATGACCTTTAAGCCAGTTGATTTTTTTCTTTGTTTGTTTATTTTGTTTTTGAGACAAGGCCTCATATTGTAACTCAGACCTGAAACTTTTTATGTAGCCCAGACTAGCCTTGAACAAATGCAAAATGCAATCTTTTTGTCTCTGGCTTCTGAGTGCTAGTGTGGCCTTGAATTGTAGTTGAGTACTAAGAATATATATATGAAGCATCTAGGACTATGCTTTATGTAGCAGTTGGCATAACAAATTTTTGTTTTATAGTTCCATGTTCATGAACATAATTCAAATGATAAACATTCAGATGACTTACTAAACTAAGTCATTTGCCTATTGTTAAACATTTTGTTTATGTCTTCAGTCTAAAACTAGAGGGCTGGGATAATGGTTGAGGGTTATCACAAATATCTCTTTCATAAAAGTACTGTAGATGTTCTTATTTTAGGAAAATAGTTGCACCTTCTTTTAATTATTGAAGTTTTGAAGAATTTGTCCTATTGGGGAACAATGTTATGTATAAAGGTAAATGCAGTTTGATACTTTTTTATGAGTTCCAATTCTAGGCTGATTATACCTATGCACATACACAATTCAGAGCGACAGTGTATTAATATCTAGGGGAAAGGAGCATTGACGTTTGGATATGGTCCTGAAGGATGAGTTGGAACTGATCAGGGTAGAACAGCATGTATAAAAGTCAGAAATGTGAAAGGTTATGTAGCATGTTTAAAGAAATGCAAGTTGTCTTACTATATATGTCCATCGCTAAGTGGGCATAGTTTTTGTTTCTGTGGGTTCGCTCTGGTAGGAGATGAAACCAGATCAGATGACTCTTGTGCTTGGGCAAGTCTGTCATATCTACCTTTAGAAAACAGCTTCCTGTTGAGCATATTAGAACCTTTAGGATGGTTTCTTTTGACTCTTAATTATCTCCTTGGTTTATCCCAGTGTGGTAAATGATTGTTTTATTTATTTGATGTCAAGTTGGGAAAAGTAGAGTTTTAGAAGTTCTAAATATTGGAACTTTTACCCACTCCACCTTGGCATCCCTACCATGTCATCAAAAATAAAATAAATATGAAGTCCTAAAGAAAGCATAAATTAAAAGTCAAGTCAAAGTCTTCCTCCTTTATGTTTTTGAGGCAGGGTCTCACTGTTTAGCTCAGTCTGATCCCAAACTATAGTCCTTCTGCCTCAGCCTTACGGAGTGCTAAGGTTATAGGTTTGAGCTGCTGTGCCTAGCTCAAATATCTCCTACTTTCCCTTCTCTATTCTCGCTCACCTTGGTACTTAACTTATTTCTTGTTTTCTTTGTGTATGAATGTATGAATGTGTATATGAAATAGCCTTTCATTTTCCTGCCTTGTAAATTGACATTAGTAATAGGCAGTAGTTACAGATATTTGGATAAGTAAATGAAATTAAGAATAAGTTTTAAAAGTATGGGTTCCTGATTTTAGAGTTAATAGTGCAAGTTTTATAAGGGTATCAGGGAGACAAGAATCCCGTTACAGTGGTGCAGGTGAGGTATTATGATAAGAATTAGAGATGGGGAGATGAAGAATGAGAATACATTTAGACCTGGGGGAAGGAGGAAAAAATACAAAGTTCGTGCTAAGATTTATCCTTTGGCAGTTCTCTTTTGGAAGGGAGGGCCAAATACTTTTGAGTATATTTAGTGAACCAGTTGTTTTGCTGGCACCATGGTTGTCATGAGTTTACACTGAACTTTTGAAAATTGACACTTGGAAATAATTTCACACCTAATGAAAATTCTTAGGCTATATATAAAGAACTCCTGAAACCAACCCCTTCAACCATATTTTAATGTTGAACTAGTTATATACTATATGTGTATACAAGATTAGCCTGGGACATCTTGTTTTTGACTTAATAAAGTGGACTTGATGATGACTTGGTCCTTTCAGTTGTCCAGAGTTTCCTCTGGCATTGAAATTGATACTTTTTCTCTTCTGCTGTATCTATTTTGTTGTTTTTGGAGACAGGGCTTCACGTAGCTCAGGCTGATGTGAGCTCTCTGTGTAGCCAAGGACAACCTTGAACTTCTTTATGATCCTTATATCTGTACCTTCCAAATATTGGGATTATAGCAATGCTCCACCATGCCAGATTTCTGTGATGCTGAGGGTGGGTGGGGCGTAGGGCTTCGTGTATGCTAGTATCTGCTGACCTCAGCCCTCTTACACTGTACCTGATTGGATTCTCAAGGTTTGGTGAAACTACCTAATCTCTTTGCTGGGGCATTCTCATCATTAGTCCCACATTTCTAACGAGTGTGTACCATTTGTAATCTCATTAGACTTTCGGAATCATTTGAGAGCAAGTTGTGGACAAAATGCCTAAATATTCTAGTCTGTATTTGCCAAAACATGGACAGTCTCCTACAAAATTGCCTAATCAGGAAATGAGCACTCTTACAATACTAACTTCAGGTCCATAGATGCCAGTCGTATTTTCCTAGTAATTTAATGATATTTCTTTTTATTTCTAGTCCAAGAGCCAATTTAGGATCATATATTGCGTTTAATTGTCATATCTCTCACTCTTCCTTTGTTTAAACTTTTTTTTTTGCCTTTATTTTGTATGTTTACTATGTGCTAAGACAATTGTATAAAGGTCAGAAGACAACTTTTGGAAGTTGATTCTCTCTTTCCAGCATGTGCGTGGATTGTTAGGCTTGGTGGTAGGCATTTTTACCTTTTAAGTGATCTTGCTAGTCCCTCTTTACCCTCCTTGAGTTTAGAACAATTTTTCGGTAACCCTTCCTGTCTTTAATGACCTTGACAGTTTCAAATAGTACAGTCCTTTTATTCTGTAACATATCTCTTTAGTTAAATGCTCCCAGTGGCTGCTCACATGCACAATGAGGACATTGTTGGCAGGAGTGCCTACCACAGAAAGATGTGCTATTCTTAGTGTACCACCCAGAGATACAGTCTTGGCCCACCACTGTTGATGCTTGACCTTGAATACTGTAAACTCATGCTTGCTGAGTGTCTCAACTCCGTCAATCATGTGAAGTCATCATTTTCACCTTTTAGGTGTTTTTTTTTTCCTGTTCTCATATTGGACACCAAACCCAAAGCTTTGTGCTTCCTAGGCAGGTTCTCTATCACTGCGCTAAATCTCTAACCCCTCTTTTGTGGTGCTGAGGATCAAACCTAGGGCCTTTGCACACACTGAGGCCCACTGTTCTTAGGTGGGGAGACACCCAGGACTGTACCAATATCTCTCATCAGAGCTTAAACATTGTCACTTAGGTTTACCCATGTCAGGGTAGGCATTCTTTCGCTCATTGATATAGATATCATGGTTCTATTCCTGTTTGTTGGTTTTTATTAGGTACTGTAATTTGAAATTTTATTTCACTGCTCAATTTTATTTCACTGTTCCAGATCTTGTAGTGGAACCCTTTGAAGTTGACTTCCTTGTCTTTTGGACATGTCCCCATCATTGGTGTATTTTCCAGTGTATTCTGAATTCATCTTATATTTTTCTGTTCCAGCTGTGGAATCATTTCTTTCTTCAAGGAATCCTGATTTCTTTCAGTAGAGGAAGTGTTTGTTTAAACTTGTAAACCAGTAGTCTAGAACTCCAGAATTCTCTCCAGCCTTTTCCCTTTCTGTGTTTATGTTAGATTTTGTTTTAATTCTGTTAGTATGGGGGTTTAGACCCAGAGACTCAGGCATGCTAGGCAAGAGCTACTGACCCATGTCCCATTCTGCATTTATGACTCTTTTTCTCCATCAGTAAGAAATTGGTTCTTACCGTTCTTTAATGGAACTACTTATTTGCTGAGTCATCTTGTGTGTGCTACTCTCACAACCCCAGACTAGTGACTTCCCTGCTAGTGTCTCCTTCCCTGCTACTTCTGAGGCCCATAGTTCCTCAGAACATGCTGTCAAAGTATGGTAGAAACTTCCCATTTAATTTTTTTTCTTTAATCATAACAAAAATTTGTAGAGAAGTGTTATACCTAGTTGTGGAGGAGAACAGTTTGTAAAATTCAGGTGTGTCAATCTGATGAGACAGCTTAGTAAATTGCTTACTGTAGATATGTGAGAATCTGAGTTCAATTTCCAGCATCCATATAAAAAGTCAGGTGTGGTGGCACAAGTTTATGATCCTAGCATAGGTGGATTCTTGGGGCTTTCTGTCCAGCCAGCTTAGGCTAATTGGCAAGTTTCAGGTACCAGTGAGAAACCTTGCCTTAAAATACAAATGGTGGACAGCTCCCAAAATTAACACCCAAAGTTGACCTCTGGCCTCTACATTCATGTGCATACATCTGCACATCCTCTTGTGTACCAGCACATACACACTCCTCCCTAACAGACACATAAGCAAACATACAGATTAATACATTTTAAAATCATGTGCTTTTTGGTCTGTAAGTATAAATAGCAAGACATTTTTCAAATTCAGAATTGTTGCTACTGAAGCATCTTTTACTCCTATACTGCAATACCCTGACTACCCATGTAAGTCTGATTTGGAAGCCAATGGATTTGAAGTTGCTTAGGCTTTATAGCTCATTGTTGAAATGTTGTTTTGTCAGTTTATGAAGGTGACCATTGTGGTCCTAATCATCATCATTGAAAGATTAAGTGTTCTTAAATGGGAAGAGGACTATTGAATGAATGTAAGAATATCTGCTTATAGGGTAAAAGGTAGAGAACTGAGAAAGTGTCAAATGCTGCTAAGTGAAAGGTTAAGCCAGAAGGGCTGTGATTTGTACTATTGGAAAGTTATTGGTGACCTTAGCTAATTGGTTTTCAAGTATATTTTGGCAAGCCAGATGTTTCAGATATGGATTAAACATTAAGTTCTTTGGGTTTCTTCTCAGGCTCTATAGATTTTTCAGAATAGGTGGGAATGTGGAGGTGGTAGCATAGCAGACGAAATCTTTTGAGATGCTGCTAAAGTTACTCTGACTTATACTTATTAGAGGCTATGTTGCTTTAGCAGAAGAGTTATAGAATAGGGCTTTGTTAAGAAACACAATTGAGGAAACTAGACATCATAAATATAAACCAGACAGTCCTTCAAGAAATTTGAAAAAAATGTCTGGATCAGAAGATTAAGAGACAGCATCAAGAAAAGCATCAATTTTTAAGGTTGCATGTATCTAAATATTTGTTGGGATTAAGGGAAAGAAAGGTTATTTGGAAGGCAGGTAAGCAGAACCATATGGCAATATCTACTATCAGAAACTGCTCTTGAGTTAACTTGGTAGATATCTGATGTTGTGGGAATTTTGATCTCACTGTGACACTCTGAGACTGTTAAATAAAGTTTACCTTGAATCAGGGGGTGGAGCTAATGACTAGCTGACCTTGCTTTTTGTCCACAGACCCAGCAAGAGACTTGTCTCTTCACTCCTCCCAAAACCAAAAAGGAAGTGCCAAACTCAAGTCCCTGCCCTTTCTTTCCTGTGTGTCTTCTCAATCCAAATTGCTGACTTCTCTATGGCCAATTCTGGTGGGCTAGTCTCTAGCTCCGCCCCTGATTCAAGGTAAACTTTAACAGACGGGGAGTATCACAGTGCACAGTGCAATCAAATTCCTGAAACAATATGAGATGGCTCCCTGCTCCCATTTGAGATGATTGTCATCTTAGTGAGTCTTTAGAGTAATACAAGCATCATTTGTTAACCTTTTTTTTTTTTTCTTGTTTTGGTTTTTGGGACAAGGCTGTCCTGGAACTTGCTCTGTATATTAGGCTAGCCTCAAGCT
>LZPO01066276.1:0-19347 GCA_001675575.1 Neotoma lepida
TCTCTCTCTCTCTCTCTCTCTCTCTCTCTCTCTCTCAATGGAATACTTTAAATCTATCTGATTACATGGAAGTTATATTAGTTGCTTATCCAGCAAACATGTCAGCGGTTTATGTCTCATACCCTAAAACTCACATATCTACCACAAGGAGGTACTTATAAACAACTCATAATTCAGAATACCTGAACTTGTTTGTTTAAAACTGGCTGATGATGAAGCTGGAGTTGGTAGAATTATAAGGAATCAATGTGTGTGAGTTAGAAATATGCACACGACCTGGTGACTAATCGAAAAGTGTAAAAGCTATTATCTTGTTGATAAGAGAAATGAGNGCACACACACAAAAGCACTTTCGGAGTTACATTCACAGTTATTAAATATCTAGACCTAAACTCTGTAGTCTTCAACTTAAACCTTGTGTGTTATCTTTAGCTTCAACATTCACGTTTCAATTTCCTATCAACCATTCACACTGTAGACTAAATGACCTTGGTATGATTTTCCCCATTGTTCCACTTTCTGGAAGTGTAAGTATATATATTGAATANTAGGTAGATTATCTAGGTTGGTACTCTCCACTATATCTCTGTAAGTGAAAGTACAAAAAGGGATACTGGCAACAAAATGAGATTAATAGATATCCTATATTGGATTTTTATGACTCAGATTCATGTGCTGAGTTCCTTATATGGATTATCTTGTAAATGCCCATGACATCTTCTGAGGTAGGCACTATGATCACACTTGGAAAAGTATAGGAACTTGCTGAAAGTCACAGAGCCTGAACAAGAACAAACTATATTGTTGTCAAATATGCCACTTGGCCATAAGGATTATTTTGAGCTGGAGGCAGTTGAGGAAAAGCAAGGGGAGGGAGGGCTCTCTATCTTTTTCCCACATTCTTAAGAGTGGTCACAAACTGCCTTTGTGAATGTGCCCCCTTCTCTCTGGTAAGGAAGAGTCCTGCTCTTATGGTAACAATTGGAGATAATATGTATGATATTCCATGTAAACAAGTCTGAATTAATAACTTCTATCTACCATTTGGTTTTCCTCATATATCCAGTTTCCCAGAATGCACTTCCCTTAGAAGCCCAAAGCTCCTTTTATTTGTCTAGTTATTTCTCCATACTTTATCATCTTTTGATAAAATACTATATAGGCCCCTAAGTCTGTACTTCTTTAGTTTTTTTCTGTAAAGTCCTGTATAGATAAAAATGCCAATATCAAATACATTTTGTATGTTTTAATTGTGTTAACGTCTTTTGTTGCTGTTGTTTATTTAATATGAAAGCTCTAGTCATAGAATACAAGAGGGTATAGAGAAGTTTTCTTTCATATAAGCCACAAGTGGCAAGGCCAGTATTGTGTCCTCTAGAGCCTACACTCCTAACTGTTATTAGTAATATGATGATNAATCATAAAAATCATTGTGAATCTCTAATTGGAAAATGATGTGAGGAAATTTTTTGACATTCTCTTTCATGTAATAGCTTTTCTATTGCTGCAATCTACTTGCCAAACAGAATTATTGCTCTGTTTTTACCTGGTGTTTGGTGATCCAAAGACTGTCTCTGGATGTAGTATACTTTCTATCAAGGAGAATACAATATTATTTTGAAAATCTTGAACTCTATCCAATAAGTGTTTAGTAAAGAGATAAACATAGCTTCAAGGTGTCAACTCTTGGACAGACTGTCAATGAATGATGTCACACCCCATGAAACTGTATGACTCAGTTAAATGTTTGTTACTTTATAATACAGAGACACAGGTTACTTTGAGAAGGTGATGTCAATAAGAAACCAGCATACGTAGTGGTCAGTCATTTAAAGGCACCATCCCAAAGACAAGGACACTGATATGGCCGACTGACTGATAGGCACTGAATGACTTCGTTTTTCTCCTTAATCAACTCTACATCCAAAAGGCTATACAAAGGACTATTGGGAGAGTAGCTATCGCATTTAAATTCCTCGAAAATGCCTTTTATAGCTTCCAATATGTTTTCCAATTCTGGCATTCAAGGTTTGCTGCTACTTGAGGGAAAAGAGCAGCAGCAGACTAATNCTAANTGCTGTGTACTCAGTGGCTTAGTGGGTGGCTGCNATGGTTATNCAGGTAAATTTCCCCCACCTCCAAGGGAGGAGAGAGTTCAGATACTGCAGCAGCAAAGGCTGAGTCTGGCCACCAGAGAACACCTAGTCAGGCGGCCAAGAGCTGGAGTCAGAAAAGAATAGCCAAAGGCTATTAGACACAATCATGACAGTGTTCATCAGAGAGATTCAAATCTGAAGTACATGGAGAATATACATTTCAAAGTAAGATGAAAATAAAATACATTTTTCCATAAATCTTGTAATTTTTTTTTACCAAAACAGAAGCATGGTTGGTGACCTAGGACAGAGCAATCTAGATGCTCACGACCTACAGGGACAGCAGAGTCACTGCTGTCTTTCCCTTCCCTGGGCCTTCACACTTTACTTCACCTTATTCATGGTTTTGAACCTTGTTTGGGGTTAATGCTTCTTTTTGTTACCATGTTAATTTTTTTTTCAAATAAACAAAAACATGTCAAAGGGAAAGTTCGACTCCAATGCCAAAAGAATCTATGGATTCTTCCAGACCTCTTTGTGCTTTCAATGGGATGTGAAAGCAATGTTTGTTCTTTCTGTGTTGAGTGCAGCAGCTGTGAGAATAATTACTCACTAATGAAGCTCCAGCATAGACTGCACGGGGATGCTGCCCATTCATCAGGATCTGGGGACCCAGACAGTGGGACCCATGCTTGGTGGAGACCTATGAAGAACACCCAGGTAGATATGCGTCAAAGGACTCCTCTTCAGAGCCTGGAACCTCCTTAGCACTGGGATGTGTTTTGGTTACTATGACGTATAGAGGGGAAACTTGTGTCAACAGATGTTTACACGGTATTTCCAGTGATGATAGTGCACACCCCAGACTCTCTTTTAATCTCCTGAAGGCCGACAGAATATGACCTAAGGCTGTCCATGTGTGTATGACAGTCCCACATGCTGCATGCAGCTTCGCAAANCTCCTATTCCTTGTGACCTGAAATAAGTCTTTGCTCTCTGCATTTTCAGTTTCCTGGTCTGTAAAATATGAATAGTAAGTCCGACCTAGCCGTATATCCGGCCTAGCCCATTTTACGGCGTCTTTGAGGGACACCGGTAGTGAATGTGTTTCATGAGCTGCAAAACTATACAAACATAAGGAATCAGAGCCATAGATTTTGACAGAACAAGATTTGGAATGGGTGAGAAGGCAGAATTTGTTCAGGAATGTGTTTCACTGACTAGGCCAATAACATCAAGGCAGAGACTAACAGGNACTTTATGGATCACATTTCTTCATGGGTTGGGAGCACACTCATTTACCAAGCCTGGGAAGGAAGCTGAGCTTTGTGTCTGGTCAGCCCTAAAGCTGAGCTAGGCTGGGTCTTCAGTAGGGGTTGCTGACTGCCGCACCAGGAGAGGTTGCTAGTCTACATTGCTCATTCCGGCTTTCTCCAGTTGCTCTCAGCACTTTTTAAAGCTCAGTGAAATGGTGTTAGGTCATTATGGCTTTTGCCCTACCCTTGGGAGAATGCCCAGGAATTGTAGACCGCACCTAGGCAGCTCACAGGAAGCTGGAGCAGAAAGTGAGCAATCACTATGCNCCTGAGCACCAGCAAGCCNATCTCTCCAATCTAATAGTTGACATCTGAGGAAGTTAGAAAGGCATTTTGTCAGTCTTTTCTTCGCNGTCGTAAGAACATAACATTTGTATAATAGGTATTAGATAAATTNGGTAAAAAGTATTACTGTACTTGGAGGCATAGAGCCTAAAATTATTCCGATGACAACATGGTAAAACACTGCTAACTGAAAATAACATTCAAAGTATCAGAGGATAGCCCTTGCAGGTTTAATTCTTTCTCTTTATTATCCAGATTTGAGTATGGGGAGAGTGAACAAATTATATATATATATATATATATATATATATATATATATATACACACACACACATACCTATACACATACAGAGACACACATGCATACACTTGTTAAATTGACCAACAAGGTTAATTCCATGAAAATATCTTGAGTTTCACAATGTCTCTAAAACCATCATTCTCAAATGTCTTTAAAATTCATAAATCTTTGAGACCTCCAAAGGACCACTGTTTAGGTGAATTACAGCAAATTATGTATTTACTGTATTAAAAGCTAAAGATGTAAAAATTTAAAAATATTTGCTAGTTCATTTAAACCAAATTAAGCACATCACCTGTCAACACCACGTGGCACACACCAACAGCTACTGAAGGACTCCACTGAGCACTGAGGAAGGAAGGAAAAGGGAGAAAGGNTGTACATTACTTTTCTAATGCTGTGGCAAGAACAGCTTAAGGAAGGGAGGATTTCTTTTGTCTCATGGTTCGGAAGTACACCCCCATCACACAAAGAAAGGCATAGCAACAGGAGCAGGAGGCAGCTGTCACATCAAGTCCACAGTCAGGAAGCAGAAGGAAATAAATGCTTATGCGCAGCTTGCTCATTCCTTTGTNGCTGATGTAGGACCCCAGCCCGTGGAATGTTCCACCAACATTTAGGGTAGCTCTTGCCATCTTAATTAACTCACTTTAGATACTCATTTACAGGAATGTCCAGGGATTTTTTTTCTTGGGTAGTTCTAGATGCTGTCAAGTCAACCATCAATAGAAGCAGAAAAATTCTCAGCATTTGCTATTCGAGAATCTCTCAGAGATTTGCTCAAAAATATTTTTATCTCCATAGACAGTTATCACGTCATAATAAAGGACTACCATTTTTAAAGCCGGTTACATTGATCTACAAAAACTTGTTTGTTAAAGATTGTAACCTCCTTCCCTGAAGTTGTTGTTGTCAAGTAATTTAGTAGCAGCAATGATAGAAGTAATTAATATTGAAAACTGAAGCAAAAGTAGGGTCATTGTTATGACTGAACTTGACTGTGTAGTATTTGGGCCTTTGGACTGGATTTATGAAAGGAATTTGGAAGACTCTGAATATATGAGCTGGAGAAGCCCTATGACACTATAAGAAGAGCTTAACAGGAGACTATTAACAGTGANAATACAGAAGACCAGAATGCCTACATAAAAATTATGCTCAGAGGAGTGTAGATGGGAACAAAGAAACTCTATTGAGGATTGGATTAGAGATTATTTTGCTACATTTGGCAAATAACTTGTCTACATGTTGTGTTTCTTAAAACATTGAAGTAGCAGACTAATTTCTCAAAGGAAACTTGAAGGACAGTACAGCATTCAGGGTATGGCACGGTTATTGCTCACTGATTTTAGCTAGATTTATAGTGGGAATTCAGAAGTAAAAANCATATATTCTGGCCAAAAAACAAGAAAATTGAAGGTTGTGGGCAAGAAAAGGGTGNTATTAAAGTCACTGGTGACATTAAAGAGAAGCCAAGCACTTTCCACCAGGGCAGTAGGAAGTTGGCCAAACCCCACACATTGCAGACTCCAGGTTATGTATATAGCTCAGTGGGAGAGTACTTGCCTAGCGTATGTGAGGCCCTAAGATCAATTCTCAGCATCACACACATGTACACAAATATATATACACACACAAACACACAAACACACACACACACACACACACACACACACACACACACACACACACACACACAAAGGCTTCTTTTCCTTGGGAAGAAAGAGCCAACAGGGTCCTTAAATCACTACCCAGAGATCAGTGTAGCCATCGTTCAAGGGATGCCAGCCACTGCTTAAACTGGTGGGAGATCTTGCGACCATCTAGGTGGTGATTTTCACAGGCATATAGATTGCAAATGGAAGGCTAGGCAACATATAGGAATATTGGATTTACTTGCAAGAAGTCCCTGGAAGGGCAGTGTGTGAAAGTGTGAGAGTAAAGCCAAAGTTGCAGCAGAGACTAAAGGGGCTCGAAAATTCTGGAAATGCAAACTATCTGCTGAAGAAAGCCATAGGCAACGAGTGGAGCTGCCAAACAAAGTAACTAGATGGAAGCAGCAAACTCATGGGGTAGGACTGACCAAGCCAGTTNGAATTTGCAACAGAATGTCACATGCCCAAATTGATAGACATGGAGCTGTGGGTTGTCGCTCACAGCTAAGAATTTGCTTCATGTTTCAGAAAAAAAAAAAAAAGAATTTAATTTGGACTCTGAAATGAGTTGGAACTGTTAAGNCCTTGGGAGCAGTCAGAAGTAGACTAAAATGTATGCTATATTTTGAGATATACACAAGCTTTTGGGGGATTTGGGCGGTATGTTATGGTTTAAGGTGACATATTTAAGTGTCAGACACACAAGGGGTGGACTCGGTGTGATTAATCTTCATTGTCAACTTTACTGGATATAGAGTAACATAGGAAAATAAAATAAAAAAAAGAACTTATGCCCATTGTTTGTTTTCTAAACAAACAAACAAAAAGAGTAACGTAGGAGGCTGAGACACTCTTCTAGGTGAGTCTGTGAGGGAGATTCGAAGAGAATTCACTGAGTGGACAAAAATCCATCCTTGAAGGCAACATTGCTCTGGTCTGCCATGCTCAACCAGCCATAATGAACTGGACTCCCGGAAACTGAAAGCCAGAATATATCCTTCCCTTTTAAGTTGTTTCTGTCAGATACCTTGGTTACCATGATGACAAAAGTGACTAGTATAATGTCATCACTGTGCTCTAACTGCAAAATAAAGCCCAAAGAGACTCCAGTGCCACACACAGGAAATGTAGTAAGGCTGTGCATACTAGCAACAGTTCTAAAACTCCCATAGAGAAACTGGTAGTTGTGGATGAGAAGAATATAGATTCTTTATTGTAATGGAAATTTGCATAGGATTCCCAGAAATGTGGAACAAAAATTTTCCTAGAACAGTCATCTCCATCCCACAGTCACCTGAACTGAGACAGACAAACACCAAAGACAATTATAAAACGTATTTCTTCTACTGCAACCACAAACACATAGCTACTGTTGTTCCCTGAACAAGACCTGTATAAAACTGACCCCTTCAGTAAGAACTCATGAGGAGTCTTCCTTGAGAAGCCCACAGAGTTGAGTAAATGGGCAAGGGGTAGTCATTTTCATTCATTTCATCCACTGGTAACTTACCCAGGATCCAGTAAATAACTTGGTCATACAAGCTACCCTACTGGAATTCATTGGGTCACAGCAGAAAGTAGGAGAGAACTGGTTGGTCACAAAAAGGGGGTGAGCAGGAACAGGAGGAGAATAAGAGAGAGTGGGCTGGCTTGTTTTATGTCAACTTGATATAAACTAGAGTCATTTGAAAGGACAAAATCTCAGTTGAGACAGTATCTCCATGAGATTGGCCTGTAGGAAAGCCTATAAGGGATTTTCTTATTTAGGGATTGATATGGGAAGGCCCAACCCTTTGATGATGACGGCTCAAGAAACTAAGAAAGTTGNGAGAGTNACATGGCTCTGGAAGATTCTGTTCTAAAGGCATTGACAACCACTGGGAAGAGGACAACTCTCCAGCGGAGCNGTCATGAGTTGTCCCTTATACCAGNGGGATAGCTGGTAAAGAGGTAAGTTTCCCTGGTTCTTTTCTGTATCCCCTACTCCATGTTTCTGTAGGTAGCTCCTAAACTCATAGGTCCACTCAGCTAGACTCAGGTAGAATTGTTTTGTTGTCTGTCATCAATGCCCTATAAAGTATGAAGAGAGGTCTGTTCGTGTATTCCCAGGAAGTCAGATAACCCTATGGGTCTACCTCATACTCATGTATAAAACAATTGCCTTGGGAGTGGGGAGTCAGAGGTTAAAAGATTTAATTGTGCTTGCAAAGGACCATAGTCTGTTTCCAGCACCCATATCAGCCAGCTCACAACCACATGTAACTCTAGATNCAGGAGAATCCAACACCTTGGACCCTTGTGGGCACCTGCACTCAGGTACACATAGCCACACACAGACACATAAACATATGCATAATTAAAAATAATAAAAATAAAAACTTTTTAAAAAGACCAATTGGTTTGATGGTTACTCTTTAAAAGGAGTTTGAAGAGGGAGAAATGACTGTTGGTCCATTTCCCCCATCATTTCCATGAGAGACATTATACAGGTTGTAGCTCCCGTCGTCTGCACACAGAATGTGAGGTCTGCCTTCACTCAAGAAGATTAGTGTAGGCTGGTCAGCGAAAGAGCCAGACACTGTTCCTGTCTCAACAGAGCCTTCTGTGTGGTCTAGCTGGAGAGGGGAGCAGATATCTGCTTCTGCTCAGTCTTGAGGCTTGATGGCTGGGCCCGCTTTCGGGACTCCAGAGTGGGGCCTGTATGTCTGCAGCCTTCAGGACGGTAAATACCAGCCAGGCCTCTGTGCCCACGTGACTTTTCATTTGGCTATCTAGCACTTAGGACTTAACTAGCTAGACTTACCCCTTGTATCTAAATGCTCTCATTTCCCAAGTGGAGAACTATCTAGTTCATGTCAGTTAAACAAGGATTAAACAAGATAATATATGTAGTGCTGTACTGCATACATATGGAATGTGCCCTGCATACAATAACCTTGATAATAATAGTTCTTCCCTTCCCTCTGGAGAGGATCTCACCACCTTGCTTCCCAACAAGCCCACTTTTTAATCATTTTCAGAAAAGACTATACCATAGAAATTCAATGAGTATATTATTGGCTAATGAGGCATAATGAATGTTCCTTCCCCAGCATATTGGCATTTTAATAAGGAAAAATGAGAGATTCTGCTGCCCTGACCCTCCTTGAGGCAGACAGAAGCCAACAGAGACTGTTCAAAAATGATGGGGAGCCTACTCAAGAATTCCTGTTTGAGTAACCTTTTAAATTCAGCATTTGAGGTCACACTTCTAAAACTGAAATTGTCAATGTTTGGAAGCAGGTGGTCAGTGTGCCAGCATAGCTTAGTTTTGTAGACCTTCTTTTAGGGGGATATTTAGTGTGTATACGTTGAAGAGGTTAGGATTCAGTGTCTGTAGCCTAGATATATAAGGATTGAAGGCCGCAGAAGGAAAGATAGGGAATATGAAACAAAACCTTCATATAACTTAGTCATGTACCTAGGATGGTAAGGATAGAATAAATTGACTGGTGAAAGTATGTACATTTGCATGTGGTGTTAATGTACAGTACTTTAACTTACTATTCCTTACTTTGAATTTTTTTCCTACTAAAAGGCACATTGCAAACATTCTTAACCATCACAGAATCCCACACGTATTGAAAATTCCCACAGAAAGTCACATATCTCCTTCCTATTGAACTACTGCTCCACAAATCCTTGGATTTCACTGTTTACAGTTCCACTGTCGTATTTGTGGTCAGTAGAGGACAACAACAACGTGCAGGGCTGCAAAGCCGTAGTGGCTAGCAGTTCCGTGGTCAGTGAAGGGAAATTATAGAACATCCCGCCAGCGTGCTGTGAAGAGGAAAGGCCCCACGTTTCTCCAGTTCATCCCCTGCCCCGCACTTCCCACTAATAATAGGTTTTGAAAATAGGTTGGGGGTAAGTGGACCCTGGGGTCCTATTCTCTGTACCCCTAAACCATACTCAACCCCCAGTGCTGGGCAAGCTCGGTGCATCTAACTCCCACATAAGTTGGCGTTTTTTAGAAACTACGTGGATTTGGCACCATCGGTCTACATACTTGTACTTTGGGGATAGCTTTAGCTACGAAAAACAATGTCTAAAAGAGTGGTTTGACCTAAGACAATGATCATCTTGGACTTCTCAATCACGTGTTCAGTTGATAGCGGCTTGCCCTTTCTCAGGGGTGGGACACTTCCTTTTTTTTTTTTTAAATTTTTGTGCATTTACTATTTCAATACGACNAATGGTAGCAGAAGTCACTATTCTGACAACCCTTTGAGCTTTTCCCTCACATCTGTTTCTCTGTCACAGTAACTGATTTTCAAGTCAAATCGGGATTTGTCTTTCCTCTGGCAAAGTCTTTTCTTTCAGGGAGTGAGGACAGCCCCGCCGTCAGGCAGCGCCGGCCTCCAGCCTGCCCTGACCCAGTGTCTGGCTTGTGTTGCCCATGATTATGGCTCTTGCTGGCAGCTCAGTGGCCCATGGGACCATGGGGCAGAAAGCAGAAAAGGAATTTTGAATTACAGGGGGGAAATGGTNCTTTAAAAAAGGCAACATTTCACTGATGTCTATTTTTTCCTCCACTGTANGATATTTTCAAACAGTTTGCTCTTCATTTCAAATGTGTTTGGTTTGCACCTCCTGAGGAAATTTATTCAATTGTGTAATNTGCTTTGGTGANATAATCCAAGAAATACAAAAATATTACAAAAAAAGATTGTGTGTTTCTTCACAGTNTATGTGAAAGACTGGATATTTAAGATATTCAAAAATATGGGAGAGGCCTAGAGAGAGAGTTCAGTCAGTAAAGTGCCTACCTAGAAGTCACATGGACCTCAGTTCAATCCCAGAACCCATATAAAACAGAGTTGGGTGTGGTGACGCACTTGTCATCCNAGCACTGAGGAGGCAGAGGCAGCTGGACCTCTGTGGCTCACTGGCCAGTGAGGNTAGCCTGCTTGGTGAGNTAGAGACCGTGTGTCAAAAAAGCGAAGTGGGTGGACAGCAGCTGAAGACCAGCTCCCAAGTTTGTCCTCTGACCTTTGCATGCATGAACACACATGTGCATGACACNCACAAGAACATGCACACACGCTTCTGAATGTAAACAATGATACGTGTTGCTGAACCAAAATGGATTAAGCATGTTATACTAGATTCATTGATATTAATTGAATATTTGATTCATTTTATGTCTCATTAGGTGGTACACCTCTTCATGCATTTGATCCAGTGCTTCTAATGTTTTTCATATCTTTAAAAGTTAATAATGGTTAAGTGATCATATGCCCATTGTTTTTATAACTACTGGATTGCTTAAACATGGCTAACATTTTACACAGTACTTAAAGTATTAGATTTGATGTTTCCAGTAATTTTAAAAATAATTTTTAAAATAGANATTCTCTCCTTTCTTTCCTTAAAGTTAACTTTTCATTACATTCCTGCTCAGATGTGAAGTTTTATCAGGGGTGACTCACTCCCTTGTGTGTTTCTTACCCTACCAGGTTTGATCCAGTCAGCACGTACACCTGAGATGAACTCTAGCCTTTGGCAGCTAGGAAATCACTCAGGAATGTGAACTTATAAGTAAACAATTAGAGTGGACTCTGGCATTCAGTCAGGCATGTGGCACTCACATTGATTAACAGGTCATGCACACACACACACACACACACACACACACACACACACACTCCCTACCTCCTGACCCCCAGGCACATTAAGGGGACTCAGCAGGGAACAAACAGGAACTGAACAAGACATGGCAATTGTCCATTGTCATGCACNAGTACTGTGATTTTGTAATATTCTATTTGGGCTCTATTAACTTTTCTCTGGCTTTATCTTTTTTTCCTCNTGAGATTTTCATTCTATCTCAAGATATGGTCTTGCCAAGCTTTCTCCATCTTAATTTCTTGTGTGTTTGTTCAAATGTTCCTAATCTCCACTCTCCAGCTCCTGCCAACAGAATCTGATTGTCTGGAAGTAGGAACATTTGAAAGAGTTCCCTTCCCTCATCCAGTGATTCTCATGCATGGAAAACTAGAGATGATGTTCAGTATTACTTGCAATACAATCCTTCTTTTTTTTTCTTTTCTTATTATATAATTTTTTGTTAAGGATTTTTTTATTCATACAATCCTTCTTTTCAGCAGGATTTGTTTCCACACTCTCTGCTTTTCTACACCAATTTCTACATTTTCAAAGGACTTGTGAACCACCTTAAACCAATATTGCTTGGACCTGTCCACCAAACCTACACCAGTCTTAGACATTACCAATTATCAGGCTATATACAATGGAAAGATCCAGACCTATTCAGTAGCCACAAATCCTAGGAACTTTCCTTAGTCATTCTACATAATCTTAGAGAAGGGCTGTGTCTCTTGCTTCTTATTGCTGTGATAAAGTCCATGACTAAAAGCAACTCCAGGAAGAAAGGGGTTTATTTCAGCTCACAGCTTTCGAGTCATACTCCATTACAGAAAGAGAAAGCAGGAACCTGGAGGTAGGAACTCAAGGCAGGAACCGGGAGGCAGGAACTCAAGGCAGGAAGACACCAGGGAACAGCATTGTTGCCTGGCTTGCTCCTCATGGCTTGGTTCACTTGCTTTCTTCTAGCAACCAACACCACCTATCTGGGGTGTCACCACCCACAGTGATCTGAGCCCTCCTACATCAATCATAAGTCAAGAAAATGAAGCACAGGCTTGTGTACAGGCCAATCTGGTGGCAGTATTTTCTCAATTGAGNTTCTCTCTTCCCAAATCACTNTAGCTTGCTTCAAGTTGACATTAAAAACTAGACAGCACAGGCTGGNTATCATATCAAAACTGTCTATCCCTTAGGCCAACCGTTGCCTATACTGCATTGTGAGATGAACTGGAGCTAATCTGAAATAACAGAGTAGGACAATTCCATTCCTGCTGAGTTACTCAATTTTTTTCTGAGATCCAGGGCTTGGTAGTACCCTGTCTCTGCTCTGTCTCCTTTGTAAGAGCCCCACCCACCCCAATCCCTCAGACTACAGTTGTGTCCCTACAGCAGCATTCCTAGGACATAGGCAGTACTTACCTCTGTTCTCATATGACCATCCTCATGGTTGTCATTTATAGAGGANGTGCTTAATGCAGTGTCTTCCCCTTGAAAATTGTAATCTCTGTATTTTAATTATAGTTATTGAAATTGTGATGTCTTATAATTGATGTGACATCTTGGGCACAGAGTATATCAGAGAGAGTTCCCAGAGACCTATTGATTTACCAACACACTGGTAGATACTGAGAGATCTTGGTGTTTACCTCACATTAAAGCATGTCCCACAGTTGTTGAGTATTTTAATTTAAAATAATTAAAACTGTCACTGACAAAGATGTCCCTGTTTTGACATTCAGAAGACTGTCTTATTTTAGTGTATAATCAGATTGGAAAAGATAGTACGGTTTTAAGTGGTTGTATGATAAGTCTGACATTTAGCAGGGAGGGGTCAAAATGTTATCTTATTATTAAATGCCTCTTTTGATTCTGGGCAATTTGTATCTAGCCGGACCCTGTGACTTTTATCTAGTCTGACTCACAGGCTAGCTCATATTGATCCTTCAAATCTGGGTGTGTTAAAGCTATCAGAGCCTCTCATCATATTATGCTCTTACCCCTCTCCTGGGTTTGTCACTGTAGGCTGTCATCCTGTTTGTCTGTTTCACATGGTGGGCTGCAAATCTAAACTGTTTCCTGTTGGAGCTCAAACACCAAGTAAAGGGCCTGATGTACTGCCGGAAAGATCCATCAAACCATGAATGTTTGCATACCCTTCATAGCCATTAGCACCCTTAGGATTCAGTAAACTGAAGCAGCTCCTCTTCCCTTGCTAGACTCGGCTTTTGTCCTTTGATAACAACTCTTCATTTTTCAGCATGGTTTTTTCCTGTGAACTTATGAGTTAATTTCTGGTCTCCTCTTCTGGAACTCTCAAGGGATATTGGCTCAGACTCAGTTCTCTAGATAGCTCCACTCTTCACATTTTAAGAGGGTCCCTGACCTTTCTCTGGCCTCTTAATGCAAACCCTGAGGGCCCCTTAAGACAGAGGAGCAAACACTGTANGTCCTTGTGAGTGTTTTTCCGTCTAGCATTCTAACCTCTTTGAGATCATGAAAATACATTTTTTCTTTGATTCATTTTATCTAAATGTCTTGGGTAGCTCCATAAATGGAATTGTTGATAATAGCTATGCCCATGTTTTCTTTTAAACTATCTCCCTGGTAAGTATCTGGTGGTTTTAGAAAGAGAAAGTCTTGCATGTTAGCAGTGGGTGTTAAGAGCTGAAGGTTAAACAGATGACATTGACTTTGTATGACCTTAGGAGACAATGTTGTTGTGGAAAAGGTCCCACATTGTGAAAGGTCTTCTATTTGATAATGCCACAAAAAGGCTTTCATCAGCTAGGGCTAGCTTTTGGAAGGGCACAGGCTTATATTCCTATATTGTCAATAACATTTCTACCNTCTCCAAATATATCTATCTGTAGTTCAGTCTTGTTAGGCAGATAGAAAGGAGGAGNGGTNTATTATTGGATTAGGCAGTGAGCCTATTTTGTATCTGGACAGAATGAAATTCTCTTTGGAAGGCAACTTCTCTCTGCCATATTATTTCTTACTTCTTNCTCAAATTGCCTTTGATGGCTATACTTTGTTGACATCAAAGGTGAGCTACCATTGAGGAGTCCCAAGACGCTGAGAGCACCGCCAGAAAGAAGAACTAACAAAATACAATGAACCCTAGATCTGAAGGAATGGTTGAAGGATTCAGAGTGGTAACAGTGAANCTCAGGAAGGCTGCTCTGAGTGCAGTGTCCAAGGCCTGGAACTGCTCTGGAAGCATGTGACAAAACACAGGTGTGTGTGTGTGTGTGTGTGTGTGTGTGTGTGTGTGTGTGTGTGTGTGTTGAATACGTGAATGAATGAGACCTTTCATTGATATTTAGTCTATCTGACCAGGACCTATAGCTCATTCCTGAGCATGACCTAGAGAAGGGGCCTAGAATTCAGCATTCTGCAACACTTTATTGTTCAAGACTTTGAAACACCTGCTGAAGTTTGAGCAACAATAATAGAAAATGACCAGCAAAGTCTCTCCCTGCACCTCCATCAGCTACGTCATGGCCAGTTTGTGATGCGTAGGAGTGACNGTCCACNACATCAAGCAGGTAGGGGAGAGACCTGCAGCTCAGACTCTGGTGTCAGGAAGAGTGAACTAAGGCACAGGCTGCAGCTTTGTCTGCCTTACCCTTGAACATGAACTCAAGAAACAACTGGGTGGAGAGTGCTGCTCTTTGGAGGACTTGTCCTGGGCCAGGGTGAGCTTTTCTCATAGTGAGATGAACAGCCCATGACTGCAAGCTAGGAGTCCACCCCCTGGCAGATGGGTTGGCATCCAAAGACCACACTACTGTTGCATATCTGACTTTTCCTAAAGAAAGGCCAGTCTCATCAGTGCTGAAAACAACAGGACCTGCAAGGTCTTCAGGGTCCTGCAGGCAATTTGGTTGAGGATAGGACAAGAGAAATTGAAGAGCTAGACCTATGGCCCTTGCTTCATCCTAACATGGAATTTCTCTTCCCGTGATAAGAACCGAACTGTCGACATAGTGTAGAAATGGCTAAGCTGACTTTTCTGATTGCAGTAGGCAGGAATGTTCGTCTCTTAGTCTAGTGTGTCCAGGCTTCCATATCAATGAAGAACATTGCTATCTAAGGTCCTACAGAGGTAGAGAAGGTAAGAATGCGAAAATTGTGGTGAGGGAATGGGTGAGACAGAGAAGAGGAAGAAAGGGAGGGCCGTCAACAGCTACAGTGTCCCATAGTTACCAGGAGCTAGCCCACGAAATGCAGTGGAGATCACTAAATGAAGAGGTCTATCTTGTTCACAGCAGCTTCCTTTTAGGAGGAAGCCAGGAAAGAGGCACTGGGATGTGTAAACTGTTGGAGCAGCCAAATCAGCCAAGAGGGGGCAGAAATAGACGACCAAATGCCAGTTCAAACTGGAACGTACCAGAGAGGCACATGTGAAGGGGTCATTGCAGAGACTGCAGAGAAATCCAGACAAAGAGAGGGGAGCTAGGAACTTCATTTGTGAGCAGAGAGTCAGACAAAGTTGTTTACTGCAATAGCATAGATTAAAAAACCAAAGTTCTACAGTTTTTAAGCATGTCCAGCAATGACCCTCAAGAGTTCGTGTTTGTGATCCAAGCCATTACAGGAGCTGAAAAAAAGTGCCTGTCAAGAAACAAAGGTTTGAAATAATATATTGTTTTTGAGACAGGGACTCATGTGTCCTGGGCTGCAACTTTCTAAGTTGCCAAGAATAGCCTTGAACACCTGNTCTTCTTGACTCCTATCCTTTAAGGGCTGGAATTACAGGCATGTGCCACTTCTTGTGGTATTAGGGACTGAACCCAGGGCTCATGCTAAGAAAGCACTCTGCCAATTGAGCTTCATCCCTAACCCTAAAGTTAAATAATTTTATAAGGAAAGTGCATTATGTGCATGCATTTCACTGAGTGTGTCCTATAAAGCAAGCATGGCATGAGTGGATCTCTTTGAAGACTTTTATTTATGTAACCAACACAAGACTTCTTTCCTCTTCATGTCATCCAGCCATACCTGACCCTATAAAGCTGGGAAAGAAGTAGATATATTGGTGTGTGTACCACATTCTGAAGTCTCCTCCATGAGTTCTCTGTCTCTTTCTGCCCCCTCATCCCCACCACACGATTTCTAGCAGGATTCTTTTATGAAGTCTGATGGTTTTCACTTCCTGGAAATGGCGTGTTAGCAGCTTGTTCACTGCTCTTCTGGGAAAGATGTCTACCTGTTGAAGATGATAATAGTGTCAGTGCCTTCTGCATTGCTAAAAGACTCGAGGGGGGAAACTCCGTTTTATAACTGATGTAAGGCTAGCAGCAGTTCCTAAATGTTTCCTGGGAGCTTCAGATGAAAAATGAAGAACATGTCCATTAGCCACATTGCTCCAATTAGAGCACATTAACATTAATGCCAATTATGACTGGGAATATTCACACAAGTGAGGGAGTAGCCACCGAATGGGTGGTTTCCACACAAACAGCACTGTCACCGTTTTAGTTTTAAGTGCAGAGGCAGAAATGTGTGTGGACATCAAATGCTAATTCCGCCTCTAGTATTTAATAGCATTACTCTTTTCTAGAAACCCTTTTAAGGACTGCTGTGTCAGTGGCATCTTTCCACCACTCATTTCTCTCCTTAGAGCATACATTTCTTTTGAACAGCATCTAGTGTTCATGNCAGGAGCCACCATGTTAAAGGACACTGACCTTCCGTTGGCCTCAAAATGGATACTCAGTCTTTTTTATCAGTATTCTGAACGTGGATCCAAATGAAGTCTGCGGAAGATATGCCAGAAGCTGTGGGACATAAAATTGAGACTGTATTAGGAACCATGGCTTTCACCATGTTTGAAAAACTAGTGCAATAAGGGACAGACTGGGGGCGTCATACCAGTGAGAGCTTAGGTAGAGCACGAGGGGCAGGTAGTCTTGTTGGTATTCAAGCTCCTTGAGTCGCAGGAGCCAATATATGTCCATCAGTCCAAAGCAGGTATTATTTAAGATTCGGGTTATTTAAACCAAAAAAGTCCTCTTCAGGGTATTAAGCAAAGACCTAAGTATTCACAGGGAGGAAAATATTACAGCAGATTATTTCGAGGAACAATAATTAAAAATNTGAACCCACAAGACCTATCTATGTCATAATATATAGTTAGTATATATACCATTGGCCATTATTCTCTCTACAGTGCACAGGTGGTGAAAACTACCATGATAACTTGAAATTCATTGCAAATTCTTTGACATTTGTCATCTTCTCTTCATGAGCTAAGACCTAAATACCTGTTCCTGTGAATATGGACTTGGTGGCTTGTTTTTAACAGATAAAATATGGCATAAGTATTATCATCTGACTTCTAAAACTGAGTTTGAAGACATAGTTTCACCTCGCCTCCTTTCCAATGCACATGCTCTTTCATGATGAGAAAAAGAGACCTCCTGCCAACAACCCACACATTAGCAGCCGTGTGCATAAACACGGGCCCTGCAGTTCCAGTCAGATCTCCCGATGACCCTAGCTCTGATAACTCTCTATCTTGACTAGACTCTTAAGGGGGATGCTGAGCCAGAACCTCCAGTCCAGCCACCCCTGAATTTGTGGTCCACAGAGATAAGAAAATGCATATTGTTTTAAGTCATTGTACATATATATGGGAAAATTGCTGCAAGATAGTAACTAACAATGTGCACGATTAAAATAAAACATTCTGAAGAGATTCCTGAAGAATCTGTTTCAATGGTAGGCATGGGTGAGCATCCTGTAATAAGGAACATAGTCATAGAAGTAACCAGAGATTGTAATTTAGAAATTGGAGGCACTGGAAGTCCAGGTATGAAGGCACGCACCTTGTGTTTTTACAGATAGAATCAAATTGTCCTGTTTGGAAGTCAAGCAAACACAGATGGACATTTGCCCTACCCTGGTTCCTGTTGGGACTTATTAGCTTTTTAAAAAATTAGCTTTTAGCTTTTTTCATATAATATAGTTTTATCATATTGTTTCCCTTCCCCTAATTAACTGCCCANNTTTCTTGAAGGTCTTACTTTAAGATCATTTCAGACTCATTAAAAAAAATGTAGCCAAAATTACCAGAAGAGTTCTCTTGTACTCTTTACCCAGTTTCATCAAGTATTAACATTTTGTTTTCAGACTGGGGAAATGTCTCATTCAGTAAAGTACTTAGCATGCCAGTATTTTCCATGAAATACACACACTGAAATAACTGCAACAAAACCATGAGAATCCAGCTCCAAAATAAGAATAATTTTTCACAGAGAGTTCTGAACTCTCAATTTCACAAAAATAACCTCACACAGCCAGGCTCTCCTCCTCTGTTCTCTTTCCTTGTTCCTATTTTTCCTCAGGACATCTAGACACGTCACACCCATGCNGTGCTCTCTTTTCCATAGCAAATTAACTGATCCCAGATCATTTTCTTCTTTAAAAAAACATCCGTAGGATCTCAGATACCAGTATAAAGCTGTCCAATCTTATCTTCTCAGTATTTTACCAAACAACCTTTCCAAAGTGAACAATCTCCTTCCTCCATTCCTGCATCAAGGAGATTCAAGAATCTTATCATGAATTTCTGGGAAAATCAATAATTCAGGCTATATCCATCTTTCAGCATATCCATCTTTGGGGGCTGGGGAGATTGCTGTTGGTAAACTGTCCACACTGAGCAAGCACGGGGACCTCAGTTTAGCTCTCCGGTACCCCTGTGCTAAGACCGTGGCACACATATCTGTAATCCCAGTGCAGAGGCAGGCAGAAATAAGAGGATCCCTGAAGAGTTCTGGTCCCCAAGCCTTGCCAAATGGGCAAATTCACATTTGTTAAGATACCCTGTCTCAACAAATCAAGGTGGGAGCAATCAAGAAAAGACACCAGATGTCCTCTGTCCTCCACATAAGTGCATACATCTGCATATACCCACCTAAACGTGTACACACACACACACACACACACACATACACACCACACATACACACACACACACACACACACACACATGAGGGGGAGAGAGAGAGAGAGAGAGAGAGAGAGAGAGAGAGAGA
>LZPO01066276.1:29633-40503 GCA_001675575.1 Neotoma lepida
GCCAGAAAGGCAAGAACGTTCCAAAAGAATGAGCAAAATGAGGTTTCTCCTATAGATTTTATTCCACTCGAAGCACCATTCACAGAAATCTGGTATCCATGGAGATGAATGCAGTACATGCTGAGGTTACATATTATCAGCAGACACAAAAGGCTGTCTATCCAATCTGATGCTATGTTTAGGATCAGCAGAGACAACATGTTTGGAAAAAGTACTGAATAATTAATTGAGTACCCATCTTGTGTAGGGAACTACAGATGTACAAAGAAGAATAAGATCAAATGTATACAGCAAATGATGTTCAATATGGGATCCTTTATTTCTGTGTAAGAGTCTCAACAACCATTAGCATTCTGGCTTTTCTTAAGGCTCTGACATTACCTTTGAACATATGAGAAGATGTTCCTATTGCAAATTTAAATTTTATCCCTGCTTTGGTTTTAAAAAAAATATTGTCAAATAGGAGATGGAATTTTCCTGAGGCCTTTATCATAAAGGATGATAAACAAGAAAGGGGATTTCCAGAAAATAAGAAGAACATAGCAGCCTTGCAGACAGGTGACCATAAATAAATAGACAGATAGACAGATAATAGATAAGCTGAGGCAAAGCAGGAAAGGAAGGGAAATAACTAAGAAAAAGTGCTCAACAGTGTGTTGATTTGATCAGGGACTAAAGAGCTGCCACTGTAAAAAGCAAAGAGCACGTTCAGAGGAAGAGAGGATAAGGAATACTGTGTGCACAGGAAACCATTCAAGGGAGATGATGTAGGTTATAACCAGGAACTGGAAGCTCGTGGTGACTTCTGGGAGACTCAGTGGAGACAAAGTCCTCGGGCTGATAGCAGTTATTGTACTGTACTTCTGAAATCAGGGGCCACTGATAAAGGACAAGTTCATCCGTTCACTGATGATGGCCAGTGAACCCATGGGATCTACCTGTTTCCACCTCCCTAGAGCTGGGATTACAAGTGTGTGCACCACCATGCCCAACTCTTTCTGACTCGGGTCCTAGTGCTTTCAAGGCAGGTGCTTTATTATGTGAACTATCTCCTGCCTCATTTGTGTCTCCATTGCTCACAAAAGTATGTGATTTCTTCCATCTGAGTTCATATAATCCAGACTCCAGCGTGTCTACTGCTGGATTGAATTTTCATGTGTTTGGAGAATCTTCTTTCATTCTCTGAATTACGTATTTGATTTTTACATCAATTCTCCATCTACATCATTTACTCATCAGTTCAGTCATTACACAGTTACATACTGGTGGTCTACTAAATGTGAAATGCTGTGCCAAACAGTGGAGTTGCAAAGAGCTATGTATATTTGAACCACTGGTCTTAAAAGGTTTAGTTCCAAATGATGATTTATTATTGAATACTTTAGGAAACAATCTGAAAATAATTATTTGTTCTTAATCACTAATGGATTCCAAAAGAAAAAAACCCGTGGGTTATCCTCTGTTCAATGGGATTGAGTTCTCAATGCTCTCGGGGAGCTGGCTATTTTAAGGTATCTTGTACTGTTAATAATCAAACTCCAACACATGATTTGAACTTTTGCACTGACAGTATTCTTAGTCTTCTCCAATTTTATAATGGCTCAAAAACTCAGTCATTTTTAAATGCCCTTTTTCAAAAAGATCATAAATGAAATCTCCATTTTAAATGTATAAAGACAATTGTCATTAGAAAAACTTTTATAACATTGCAAATGATGTAGTCAACCACCAGACCACCTTAATAAGTTTGATTTTAGAATAATTATGTCGATGTTGAAGAAATAAATGCCTTAGCAATATAGAACTCTAATCAATGAAGGGAAAGAAAATATAAATATTGGAGAAATGCATTGTTGTAACAAGTACATTAGCTGTCCAACACAACACAAGATCTTTTCTTTTTTTTAATGTAGTCTTACCATGTAGCCCTGGCTGGCCTGTAATTCACTCTTAGACCAGGTGGGCCTCAAACTCATATAGATATGCCTACTGTATGCTGGGATTAAAGGTGTGTACCATCACATTTTTAGTTTCCTAAAGAGACAGTTTTCACTAAAGTCTTCGTTTTAGGATCTATGTTCTGGGATGAGTTACTATGCAAGGGCTGCTGAAACAAAATACCCAAGAATATGTGTCTTGAACAACAGAAATATACATATATATATATGTATACATATATATATGTATATATATACATATATATATATATATATGTATATTGGTTTTTTGAGACAAGGTTTCTCTGTGTAGCTTTGGCACCTTTCCTGGAACTCACTCGGTAGCCCAGGCTGGCCTCAAACTCACAGAGATCCGCCTGCCTCTGCCTCCCNGATGTTCATCTGCCTCCATCTGTACAGAGAATAGCAGGGTAGACCAACGAATTAAGGGCAATAAGTGCAAACAAAGAGAAAAAGTGCTCTTCATTGCATTCTTGAAAGCTGAGAGGTCTGAAAGCGAAGCTCTGTAGGGAAAAGGTAACAGAACAAATTATGCTATTCAGGTGGTGCCAGATAAAATTGTGACATCACCCTCCATGGGAAGGAGTGTAGCAAGGCTGAGCTGTTATTCAGTTTGAAGAGTCCCGTCTGAAGTTCTCACTGACGTGAATAATATTTTGCTGTTTGCCTCGGTCTATTTTTCTAAGTGTTTCTTTGAATTGTTCTTGTGTGAGTTGACAGACATTTTCGAGGATATAATTAGTTGATATTATCCAATTCAAAAGCTCTTCTTTTTCAATGAATGTTCTCATCATTGTGGTGAGTAGCAGCCCGTTCTTTTACACCTAGCAGGTGTGTTAATATCGCAGTCAGAATATGCCCAGAGTGATGGCTTCTTCCATTTTGTTCTGTAAAGTTTTTCTGCCTCTCAGGAAAGTGTTTTCCCAACTTTAAGGATCAGAAACAAAGCTTTTATCTCTTTCAGACATGCCTGGTACTCACTTGAACTTCTGTTTTTGCCTAACTTGGAAGAAAAAGGGGAGGAGAGAGTTACTCATTAGGTTTGCCTCAGAATGTCAAAGAAGATGTCACGAATATTTCCTGAAACTCTTCCCTGATGGCTCTGCTTCACTCACCGCTGCAGTGTGGGAGGGAGCTTGATTCTGACAGCTGTCTGGAGGAGAGCAATTTTTAGCCATTCTTACCTGGAGTTATCTGTCACTGGGAGTAGCATGATTTTTTTTTAATATGGAGATAGTTTCTTTTTTAATGGGGAAAAAATCCTTTACATACCAAAGTTAGTATGTATTTTAGTAAGAGAAAGGAAGAAAGCCTGGCCATGCAAGATACACTTGGTTAGTATTGGACTCTGTCCTTATCCCTAGCACAATATCTAATCACTAAGGGACACTGAGTCTCCAACGGGCTGCCTGATCCTTCTGGAAAATCATTAGAGACCTGCCAAGGAGTCTCAGGTAACTTCACTCAAGCCAGGTTAGCCAAGGTATAGTCTTTGCACCATGTCAGAGTCACAACTATGAGTAGCCTAATGGTTTCTGTGCACACTCACCTGCTTGCCATCTCTAATTTTAATCTCTTGGGTATTCTGCTCCTGCCTCTCTGTTTCTTGGCATAAGGTTTTCTTACTTGATCCCTCACTCAGTGGTCTAGGACCCTCCTTTCTTAGGTTCAGAATGAGCAAATGGCCAAGACAAGAATATATAAACCATTAATTTTAGTGTGCCTGTTGTTCTTTGGGCAAGGTTAGGCATTAAAACAGAGCACACAGTTCCACAAACAAGTAAAGCATTAATCAGGAAGGCAGCTCTCAATTTTTATAAAATCATCAAGAATACTTTGCTTTTCCTTAATGGTTCTAGCTTTCAGAGGTTTTGTCTGAAATGAAGCCTGCAACTTGCATCAACTGACTTACTAGTTGGAACCCTCTCCACATCATGCCAGAAAGGCAAGAACGTTCCAAAAGAATGAGCAAAATGAGGTTTCTCCTATAGATTTTATTCCACTCGAAGCACCATTCACAGAAATCTGGTATCCATGGAGATGAATGCAGTACATGCTGAGGTTACATATTATCAGCAGACACAAAAGGCTGTCTATCCAATCTGATGCTATGTTTAGGATCAGCAGAGACAACATGTTTGGAAAAAGTACTGAATAATTAATTGAGTACCCATCTTGTGTAGGGAACTACAGATGTACAAAGAAGAATAAGATCAAATGTATACAGCAAATGATGTTCAATATGGGATCCTTTATTTCTGTGTAAGAGTCTCAACAACCATTAGCATTCTGGCTTTTCTTAAGGCTCTGACATTACCTTTGAACATATGAGAAGATGTTCCTATTGCAAAGGTAAGGCCTCCCATAGGGAGTCAGCAAAACCTAGTACATTCAGTTGAGGTAGGTTCAAGCCCTTCCCCCTGCATCAAGGCTGTGCAAGGTGTCCCACCATAGGTAATGGGCTCCAAAAAAGCCAGCTCATGCACCAGGGATGGATCCTGATCCTACTGCCAGGGGCCCTTTAAACAGACCAAGCTACACAACTGTCTCACTTATGCAGAGGGCCTAGTCCAGTCCCATGCAGACTCCACAGTTGTTGGTCTAAAGTTCATGAGTTCTCATGAGCTTGGTTTAGTTGTCTCTGTAGATTTCCCCATCATGATCTTAAGGCCCCTTGCTCGTAGAATCCCTCTTCTCTCTCTTCGACTGAACTCCTGGAGCTTTGCCTGGTGCCTGGCTGTGGATATCTGCATCTGCTTCCATCAGTTACTGGATGAAGGCTCTGTGATGACAGTTAGGGTATTAACCAATCTGATTACCAGGGTAAGCTAGCTCAGGCACTCCCTCCACTATTGCTAGGGGTCTAATCTGGAGTCATCCTTGTGAATTCCTGGGAATTTCCCTAGCACCAGGTTTCTCCCTAACCCCATAATGTCTCCCTCTATCAAGATATCTCTTTCATTGCTCTCCCACTCCATCCTTCCCCCATCTCAACCATTCCATTCCCTTATGTTCTCATAGCCTAGCCTCTATTGCCCCCCTTATCCCTAGTTTATTTCAGAGATCTCATCTATTTCCCCTTCCCAGAGTGATCTGTGCATCCCTTTTAGGGTCTTCCTTTTTAGAGCTTCTCTGGAGCTGTGGGTTGTAGTCTGGTTATCCTTTGCTTTACATCTAGTATCTGCTTATGAGTGAGTACATACCATGTATGTCCTTCTGAGTCTGAGTTACCTCACTCAAGATGATATTTTCTAGTTCTATCCATTTGCCTGCAAATTTCATGATGTTATTAGAAACATATTTCTTCACAGTTCTGATTTCAGTTCTTAATAATCAAAATTTCAGCACAGTTTCTGCTGAGGCCTCTCTCCTTGGAATACAGATGCCTCTCTGTGTACCGTGACATCATCTTCTTTCTTTGAGTGTCTGTGTCCTTATCCTTCATGTCCTCTGTGTCCTTATCCTTCNTGTCATCTGTGTCCTTATCCTCCATGACATCTGTGTCCTTATCCTCCATGTCATCTGTGTCCTTATCCTCCATGTCATCTGTGTCCTTATCCTCCATCACATCTGTGTCCTTGTCCTCCATGACATCTGTGTCCTTATCCTCCATGACATCTGTGTCCTTATCCTCCATGACATCTGTGTCCTTTTCCTTCTATGTGTCTATGTTCTTCTCTCCTTATAATGACATTGACTACATGGATTGGATCCCACACCTTGCCATAATTCACTGTAGTCATCCATTCTTATCTTCATTTTCTGTCCTTATATCCAAATGACCTTGCATTGCATTGTTCCCCAGAAGAAGCGAGACTCATCCTCACCTATGCACCNTTGTTTGTAAGTGCTGGCATCTCAGCTGGATATCTTTCTGAATCTCTGCCAACCTTTGCTTCTACTGAAACTTCTGCTCATCTCAGTAATCCTTTCCTCTCTACATCCTCTCATGTATCCTTCAGATTTTATCTCAAATGTGACTCTATTGAGAGAGATACAATTGTTAAGATCAGAATCTGGTGTTGTTTTCTCTCCAGTATGCCTCTGTCCCAGGATTTCCCCTATGAAATTATTCACTCCTTTGTAGTGTATTTTCAGGTCTGTATCCAACACAAGACTATTGCTAATAAGAATATAGCAAGTTTAAACCCCTACTCAGGAGCCTTCAATAATCACATTCCCTAGTGATTAATGTTCAAACTCCTTTTTAAAAATCTTTTTATCATTTCACTAAACTGTCATATGGAGGCATAACACATTTTGCCTTTCTCACATCTGTATTTCTATCATGCTGAACCTACCAGTCAGTCCCTGCACATGACATGTGTCTTCCTGCTTAAAGACAAAGGAATTCTCTCACAGTTTGCAAAGTCTTCCCTAATTTTCCCCCAGTGGGCAATCTTTTCTTCTCCTGAATTTCTGTTGTCCTTTTTCTTCCTTTGGGGCACTTATTGCCTCTTCTTCTCTCTGTTATTGAGACATATCTGTTAAACTAGATGCCAAGAGAAGGACTTCCAAAGACAGAGACCACATTCCCTCAGTCTCTATACTCCCAAAAGTGTGCTGAGCATATGCCACTGGATTCTTCTACAAACACATATTCAAAATGGTTTCATGAATGAATTTAACATCTGTAAAGTCTCTCAGAAATCCATCATCCTGGAGTCCAGCAAGAGAAGCAGTGTGTTTTTAAATCTCTCGATGGAGAGCATACACAGCTGAATTATGAAGGAAGGAAAATAAGAGAGTGGTCACTTCTCTGAGTCATGGGATATGGACTCTTTAAGAAAGAGATTAAGAAAGGAAATGAAAAGGCTTAAAGTGAGGTCACTCCTTTTAGATTATTTTTAATAAGTAATAAATTGCAAAAGATGTGGTCATTTCAAATGCTGTACTCCAAAGAACATCCCAAAGTATGTGTTTAATAGTGGGGCTCACAGAGCAAGTNTTTGATAGTTTAACTTCAGTTACCTTAACGTTGGCATTACTATGTTTGTTGGAGTCACACAGATACAAATAGTTATTAAGATCAATGCAGATATATCTTTATATGTACCCTTAATGTTTTTTCTTCAGTTATAAGTGATAACATATTCATGACAGAGAGAAAAAAATGAGTGGCCACCTCTGGGAACCATGGACAGGTATATTGAAATCAGTAAGGCTTTTCCAATGAAAATGTAGCCGAAAACCAATGTAGCTAGCCAACATTGGATGACCTAAGACAAAAACAGAGAACTGACCAACCACCAAAGCTGACTGCATTAGCTTGCCTGAGGTGCTATAGGAAGCTACCATATACTGGCTGGCTTAAACAACTGGCCTATTACCTCACAGTTCTGAAGACTGAAAGTCAGAGGAAGGGGCCAGTGGAGTTGGTACGTGGAGGAGACTCTTCCAAACTGGCAGCCAGCAGCCTCCTTTCTACCCTCATGACAGAGGGATCTAGAGAGAGAAACTAACTATTCTATCTTCTAAGANCACCCACCAGCCCTATCAGATTGGGGTTCTACTATTAAAGCTCACTTAGCTTTAATGGCCTTTGTAAAAAGCTTTATTTCCAAGTACAGGAAAAATAGGGCAAAGACTTCAACATACCAATTTGGACGACAAGGGGCCACCATTCAGTCCAATGTACTGACGTGGAACTTGATACCTGAGAAGCCATTATCTTGGTTGTTCAAGCGCCTCCATGGTTTCTTGATATCCTTGTCCCAGATCTGCCTCATGCTCCCAGTAACTAAACCTTGGAGGATCTAGACACTCAGCCCTTGAACCTATTCTGATTTACCAAATAGTCTCATGTTCCCCCGTTATTTTCAGTAGTCTTTCTTTTATCCCCAGTTCTCCAAAATTGTAAATAAACTGCCTACAAGATCTTTGTATTTGGATGTCTCACAGGTATGATAAATGTAATATGCAATCTGTTNCTGCTTCCTACATTTTCTTCACTTTTCATCTTCCTTACTACACAAGATCCACTTTCATCAAAGACAGAAATGAGTCTCATTCCCAGGATTAATTCTCCGTTTTCATCAAGCTTTCACTTTACCAAGTTGATCNTTGAAATATTTCATCAGTCTTCCAAGACATCGCCCTCTCCTGGCTTTTCTGGGATCTCCTGGTGGCTTCTCCTCAGTCCGTTTTGCCAATTCTTCCTGATGACTTGACAGTGGACTGCCCNCNTCTTTGCTTTCTGAACTCACTCTATTGACACTTTCATCTACTGCCATGGCTTTACGAGTAAATAATGACTTACAAATTCATGGGGACAGCCCAGGATGCACGCTGAACTCCAGGCTTATCTAGTCGACTACCTATCTGATATCTCTATGTAGCTATCACACTGGGAAAGCTAACGTATTAAACCCTTCTCTTCACCTCAAGTCTGTTCCTCCCTCTGTCTCTTAATCAGTATTAGCTCTGTTCTTCNACTTGATCGAATCCTAAATTCTAGAGACACCTCTTCTTGCTAAACTCCTTCCTTGGTGCATAATCCAACCCATTTACCAAACTAATTGTCTCTAATATCACAATGTAGCCCGAAGGCAACCACTTCAAATCATCTCCATCAACAAAGGCGTCCTGGTTGATACCATCATGATCTTTGACTTATCACAACAGTTTCTTTGTTAGACCCCTTTCTTCCATATTGAATTGACCTTCACATAGCTGCTGGAAGGACCATGTTGAAATTAAGTCAGGTCATCTGAAGACTCTACTTAAAGCCCCATTTCAATTAGAGTAAATGTTAAACTCCTTACAGTGACTTAGAAAGCCCTACATGACTTACCTAGTTCCATGGCCATCATCTATACCTTACCAGCCAAGTCACCCCTCAAAGCCTTTGCATTTGATGTCATTCCCCCTGTCTGAATGCCATTTCATCTCTCTTCCCTTATCAACCTCAAGTTTGAACTCCAATATCCCCTCACTTTGAGGCCTTTCTGGGATACTTGCTTGACCACAAACCCTTATCTGACCTATTGTCTCTTTGTTTTCTCAACAATCTGTTACCCTCCCATATGCTATATAACTTCATATTCATTAAGAAGGCTTATTCTCCTCAGAAGAATCCAAGTTTCATGAGGACAAGGACTCCTCCCTGTGTTAGTAAATGATGACTCTTTGCTCAAGCCNATCATCGGGAAGTCATTCTTGATTCCCCCTTTTCACTTTAGTCTTCNAGCTGTGCCGTTTCTATGTACAAACACACATCACCTTCCAGAATCTGGACCTTTCACCTCTGCATGGCTCTTGTCCAAGTTCAGGTTACAACACTCTCTCACCTACAAAGTGCAGTGGGACTCATTATTGGTTCTATGCTTTTGCTGTGCTCAGCAGTCTATCTTAGGACTGCCCTTCCCNGAATGCAGGTTCCATTCTTCCTAATCTGGTCCTAAGCATACGAAGCCATTCCTTCCCATCCTCTTTCTTCGCTCTCCTAGAGCCATCCAACTCCCTTTCCTATTCTTGAACTACGCCAGGCATGGATCTGGAATGCAGACACGCATGTGACCTGCTCTTGCCCTCATTCAGACCTCTGCTCCAAGCTACTTCATCAGAGTGTTTCCAGATCATTACACCTAAAATAGCAAGCGCACTACACGTGAACTACACATGGCTCTAGCTCCTACCTTACTTTATTTTAAAGTCTTTCTTACAGTCTAAAATCACATATTTACTTTATTCTTAGCTTTAGGGTTTTTTGTTTGTTTGTTTGTTTTTCATTCAGAATTGTACTTAGTAGCCCAGGTGACCATCTTGCCTCGGCCTCCCAAGTCCTAGGATTACAAGTGTGTGCCACCATACAGGATTTTTATTTATTTTTTAACTGCCTGTTGCTTCACACTTTACCCTCAAAATGCAAACTATGTGGGGAAAAGTATTGTATTCACTACGTGTCTTCATCGCTAGGATTAGAATCTCTAATCCTCAGGGCTTATAAACCTTAAGATCATAGAAATAAATACCTTATTTCTCAAAAAAATCATGTTCATTTATGAAAAAGGACTTGGGACTTTTCAAATATTGCGTCTACCCCTAAAACATTATCTTCACCTGAATCAAAAGAGACACCTGATTCTACAGTATGAGTCACATGCTCACTTTATAGGCCTGTCATCAGTGTGGGGTTAGCAAGGAAGGACCTGAAATCTAGAGAGGAGGAAATGAAAAATAGATTTTCCTCGTAGAATCCAGGATGGGAATGGAGTGGGGAGGACCTGGGGGAAGCAGAAACAACAGATGGGAACCGCACAGATTTTCAAGAGTGGGAAGAGAACTACAAGGATTAGCTGGGGTCCCTGGCAGAGGAGGTGTCCCTAAATAACTGGACCTTTGTACACCCAGAGAGGACACACGGTTACCCCAGGCATGACTGCGTGGATTCATGGTGTCCTGCCTCCTAACTGACTTTTGTGGGGAATGATCTGGAATCTCCCTATTTGAATAATCTCAAGGCTTTGCCTCAGAAGCTGTGGTAAGGTGGGAGAAACAGGGACCACCAGCAGCAGGGGCCACGTGGATTCCATTCTTCATTGCACCTACAGGTTCAACAGCTCATGTGCACAGTTCTGCATCCATAGCTCTCGAGATGTAGTAACAATTCATTTTTTTTAGATAAGGGTAAAAATGAACTACCTCAGAAATAAGCAACAAGCTGTCAAGTGTGCATATGAACATCGACTCACACATGGCAAAACAGAAAGCTTGCTGCTATCACTTGCAGCGGGGTGTTTTGTTTTTTAATTATTTTAAATACCAAACCCCAAGGTATTTAAGTTGTTAAAAAATTATTTCTGAATACAAAAAACGTTTCTTGGATTCTCCTGAGAATGGGGCTCCACAGCTAATCACAGGTACACACACACACACACACACACACACACACACACACACACACACACACA
>LZPO01066276.1:79754-93598 GCA_001675575.1 Neotoma lepida
GATGGCTGCAGAAAAACTTCCACTGGGAGCTTGTTTTAAATGTAGTAAAGCCAGCCAGAAAGTGGAAAACTGCCTGGCACCTTAACCCTATTCAGACTGTGGACAAGCAGTCCCACTTTGCCAAGACAAGGTAGGCTGGTCTCCCCTACTCCACAGGAAAGTCTGTCAGATCTTCTGGACTTGGCAGCTGAAGACCCATACTGCCGTGGGACTTCTGTCCCCAATGACCATATTGAAACTTGGGTTTCAATTGAAACCCATATTGAAGCTGCATAGGTAGCCGGAAAGCCATCGCCCTTCTGCTTACTCAGGTGAAATTTATCCTTCTCAGATCTGATGGTGTTTGATGACTAGGGTACTGACAGATTTACCAGTTTAAAAGCTCTACCTCCAACCCCCCAAGGCTACAACCACCTTGGTAGCTCATTAGTTCATTAGTTAAGTTTTTCGTTAAAAGTACAGACAGGTTTGAAATGCCAACTCCACCCTCTGAAACAGGGTAGCATTAAGAAGGGTATGGAAGTCTGCAGGCATGTTCAACTCTGTTCCTCCTCCCTAGCTCCTTGGCCTCTCTCCCTCCTCCTTCGATCGATCAACTTCTTTCATTAAATTTCCTCTGGTTGTCTTCTAAGTATAGACATAAAGATATGTTTCATCAGCTAAAACCAGGCCCTAGGAAAAATATTCATGTCTTCCAACCCAAAGCCATAACTTTTGCTATGACACCAAGGTACAGATCTGTTCCAGCTGTTTTACAGACAACTACAAGTTCCTGGTGGAAACTAGTATCAGTCTCTAGAGCCCCCCCCCCTTGACTCCCCCTTTGAGCCTGTATTTTACAGGTCCACTCCTGTCAGACCATGTGCCAAGGCCAACCTGCAGGGTGCCCTCCAGATACACCAGTCCTTGTGCCAGTTACAAGGACACCAACTGGGCTAGTACTAGCAGGTTGACTTCACTCACATGCCCACTCATGAAAAGCTCCATTATCTCTTAACTCTTATTGACACCCTTACAGGATGGATGGAGGCACTCCCCATCTCCAGGGAACAGCAGATGTGATGGCTCAGGTACTCCTGGAACACATCATCCCTCGACTTGACATGCCATTCCCCAAAGCTCCTGGGTCATCAGTGCTGGTACCACCTCTCCAGGCTCAAGTGGGCACCTATCCTGGAGAGATGGCCTGTCCAGAAACTGGGACCCTGCACCCTCCACTTTTCCAAATTATCCCAATGAAAGGCCTATCTGCTCTTCTGCCTTGCTCATTTGTCTTTGTCAGTATAGACAGAGCACATCTCCCTTCCATTCTTTCTGGCAATTTCCACTCTCACCATGGATAGTCCCATTTATAGGGCCAGTGATAACAACCTGTTTTTTCTCCTAGCAACTTGCCTTCTAGGCTTCCTCAAGAAACAGATCCCTGAGGCCTCCAGGATGGCAGTTAACCTAATGCTTCTTCATCCCCTACCTCCTGCTGAGCATGAGCCCACTGACTCCCGGCTCCCCCTCCCCATATTGTCCCATGCCAACAGGAAGTAGACAGACTTGGACTGGTGCTCATATATCCAAGAAGGTTGGGATGTTCCGTTGGAAGCTCCACCTCAGCCCCCTTCCTCCCTTTCCAAACCCTGTCCTTCAGAAAGTCTGCCAAGCAGCAGCTCCTCCCCTGGAGCTGCTCAAGACTGGGACTACAGGGTATTTAAGTTCCAGTCCATAGACTTGCCATGTGATTTCTCTTCCTTCCCCAGATATCACCCAGGTGTGCTTTGCTCAGATGAAACTTGGTCTTATTAATTCGGCTTGATTTGGCTTATTGCATTGGCAGAGAAACCCATTACTGGAGATTCAAAATACCTCACCTATTTCCTCACCGTTTATAATAAACAAAACAGAGGAGTGTTAAAAACTAGGTGCTCCCCCAGTCTGCCTTCAGTGACTCAGCACCAGCAGCCAGGTTATCACAAGCTGCCAAATGCAATACCCATTCCCTTTAAAAGGCCCCTGCAACCACAGACCTCTCTCCCTCTTCTTCTTTCTTGTCTCTGCTCTGAAAGTCTTTCACGCCCCCACCAATAAATCTCTCATATAAGGCCTGTTGCATGGTGTTACTTTGTGGCATTCCTTGGCCCCAATCCACCAAGGAACGCTTTCTTCTGCTGTGGAAACCCTAACAAGTATACTGTGCCATATGAGAGTGGGCCGCAATGTTTTTCTGATCTCATGTTCCAAGTGGTTATGGTATAGTTTCATTGCTAACACTGGTGCCTGGATCAATAATCCTGGAAAATTCCTACCCATCACATGATGTTCACATCAGCTATGAAAGATAGGCTGTAAACTTTTGTAGACTATTTATTGATATAGAAAAGAGTCACAGAAAATATAAATACAAGCATGATCTTATTTTTATAAGTATTTGTATATTTATATATGTGAATATATACTGCTTTTGTTTCAAGAGGAAAAAAATTAACTTGAAAAAAGTTGCTCATTTTTCATTAAGTAGGCATCTGTGGAAGATTATTTCAGGAAGTTGGTGGCTACGATGTGGTGCTCCAGGTGTCTTTTTGCTCTGGTAAGTTGGCAGCCCTTGAAAGAGCCAAATTCTTTGTCATAGGTGGTGCTTCAGGGAGAACAAGAGTTTCTAAAGGAGCATTAGATTGTTGGAGCAACCTGGCTAAACCATTAAGACATCTGAGTTGGGGGCAAAGCCTAAGCTTTAAACACATTCTTTGTTCAAATTCAGGAAGAATGCTGATCACCAAACATATCATACCTCTTATCTGTGGTACTTGTAGTGCTGCTATCCTTGTGGTGCACATGGCATTAAACACAAGGGACAGANCATGATTTAGTTCCCTTGTACATGCCTATGGTGTGAAGCACAGATAGTGGGTTGGACACATTGCATAATGCTAATGGACTAATAATAAAGTAAAATATAAAACATTGAAAATCAGAGACTTGAGGGTATATAATTTTCAACCGAGACCCTCAAATAAAAGGCAAGNTACAAAAGCTGATGGCTTTGTATATAATACATACATACATACATACATACATACATACAAACTTCATACAGATAGATTGCTGATGTTGAGGATATTAGAGAAGATAAAGATATCTACTGTTATTCATTTATTCAACAACTCACTGAACAGAAATTCAGGATAGGTGTAACACTGTTAGTGACACAGCTCCTTCATCCTGTTCCTCCCCTTTGAATGAACTCAATGTCATAATCTAAGGTAGCAGTGTTTTAGGAAGCAAGACAGAAGAAGAAAAAAGAGAGTTTGCCACAATGTGACATTCCAACTTTTGCCTATATTCAAGGAAATGGCTATTTCAATCTTGGTGGTATGGGCATTTTGGGTCTGATTCTGCTATTAAATGGCTACCCTGTGCATAGTTGAGTGAGTTAGCAGCATTTCTGGCCTCTGTCCACCAGTAACACTCAGTTTTGACAACCAAGAATTTTTCTTGGAATTGCCAAATATTTGAGAGCATTCTTCCTACTCCCCTTTAAGCACCACTCACTCACTATGGTCAGGAACTGTGTTAGTCACTGGGAAAGAGACAAAACCATTAGGGAGATCAACTCAGACAGTATGTATCACATTAAAAATAAGAGTAAGGAGCTAGCCAGATAGGGCTGGAGCACAACATTTTGTATATATGCAAAAGTCCTGTGAGGGAAAGAATGTGACCTGTACCAATAAAAATGCATGTGTAGTTGGCAGGGCAGGAGATGGGAATAGGTGGGAGGCCTGGTAAGATATTGGGGTTCAATCTTAAGTGCAATGGAAAACTTTGAACAGGAAATTATATGATCTCTTTTAATTTTTCAATTAGGTGGCTTTGGAGTGTGCATATATGAAAAGGGTTAAGAGAAGGTACAGGGAGACCAGAAGACTGTCTAAACTGTCCAAAGAGAGAGATGGTGATGCCTTGGAGTTGGGCAAGATTGAAAGAAAAGGTAGAAGAGGAAAGGCTAATGCAATCTTTGACTCACTACTATGGCTGATGGGGAAGAACACATTAAATAGTATTTGTTTCCAAATGTCTTGATTGTAGGCAACATAAGCAAAAGTAACACACATTACAATAATATTCTACTACAAGTTGTTGTTATATATTTGTCCTATGTGTTCATGAATTTGTGTGGCAGCTGTGATAATGACCAACCTGGCAGCTTGCACCTTCACATCAACTTGATTCTGGAGGTCAGAAGNCCTTTAACAGTTTCACTGGTGTCTGCAAGACCATGATCTAGGGAAGAATCTCTTCTCTGCTTCCTGTAGTTTCTGGAGGCTATTAAGATTCCTTCACTTGTAGATACATCTTGTCAGTCCCAACTTTTGTGGCCATATTGCCATTTATCTCTTTTTATTTTTCTTCTTGAACCAAGGTTTCATTTTGTAGCTCAGCTCTACATAGCCTAAAACTATGTAGCATAGACTGTCCTTGAATTCATACTGCCCCTCATGCCTAAATCTCTTCTGTGCTGGTATGATGGCTGTGAGTCACTACATACAGTATCAACATTTCCTCCTCTGTGTAGAAGTATCCTTTCCCTTACCAGGGTACTTCTGACTGCTTTTAGTGTTCACCCATTTCCAAGGATTATCACTCTATCTCAAAATTCTTAACTGCTTCTTTTGCCACAGAAGGAATTACTTTCAGGATCCATGTATGTCCCTGAAAGTGATTCTAGTCCCCAAAGGGCTGGGATAAATAACTACAAGAGACCTTGGGCCCTAAGAGATAAAATAGTAATACAGTTAAAAATATTGCAGTCAAAGATAGAGCAGAACAAACAACAAGGACGACTCTTGTCTAATTCAAGCGTTCAGCTCTAGCTTATAGGACCAGAGCTTCATGCAAATTACAGGTAGACAGAAAGTCTGACAAACTTACATGACTACGATGAAAAAAATCAAGGATAACAGTCTGAGACATAAAGTCATTACTATGAGAAATAAATATGGAGGGTACCTAAACCCATAGGCTATGCACAGAATTTACTAAATACCAATGTTGGAAAGGAAATCAGTAGGAAGAATTCTTTAATACTCCCTGGTTCAAACCTTGGCTATATATTGCCAGTTCCAAAGGAAACTCCATCTCTCCCAAATTCTGGAGGTTAAGACAAAAAAAGGAGACACACCTAAGAGGAGTAGACAACAGGAAATAATCAAACTGAGGGCTGAAATCAACAAAATAGAAACAAAGAGAACAATACAAAGAATCANTGAAACAAAGCAATTCCACAAAAATCAGGAACAAGACAAGGTTGCCCATTCTCTCCATACCTATTCAATATAGTACTTGAAGTTCTAGCTAGAGCAATAAGACAACTTAAGGAGATCAAGGTTATACAAATTGGAAAGGAAGTAGTCAAAGTATCATTATTCACAGATGATATGATAGTATACATAAGGGACCTGAAAAACTCTACTGGGAGACTTCTATACCTGAAGAACTCCTTTAGTCAAGTGGATGGATACAAGATTAGCTCAAAAATATCAGTAGCCCTCCTATATACAAATAAAAAATGGGCTGTGAAAGAAACCAGAGGATCAACACCCTTTACAATAGCCCCAAATAATATAAAATATTTTGGGGGTAACTCTAACCAAGCCAGTGAAACATCTGTATGATAAGAACTTCAAATCTTTGAAGAAAGAAATTGAAGAAAATATCAGAAAATGGAAATATCTCCCATGCTCATGTATCAGTAGGATCAAAAGAGTAAAAATGGCAATCTTACCAAAAGCAATCTACAAATTCAATGCAATCCCCATTAAAATCCTAACAATTCTTCACAGACCTGGAAAGAACAATACTCAACTTCATATGAAAAAACAAAAAATCCAGGATAGCTAAAATCAATCCTGTCCAATAAAAGAACCTCTGGAGGTATCACCATCCCTGACCCCAGGCTCTACTATAGAGCTATAGAAATAAAAGCCCTGTGGTATTGACATAAAAGCAGCCATGTGGATTAATGGAATCGAATAGGCCCTGACATAAATCCACACATCTATGGACACCGATTTTCAACAAAGAAGTCAAAATTATACAATGGAAAAAAGAAAGGATCTCAACAAATGGTGCTGGCCCAACTGGATTGGCATGCAGAAGAATGCAAATAGATCCATATCTGTCACCCTGCACAAAATTCAAGTCCAAGTGGATCAAAGACCTCAACATAAATCCAGTTACACTGAACCTGACAGAAGAGAGAGCGGGAAACAATCTCGAACGCACGGCACAGGAGACAACTTCCTGAACAGAACGCCAACAGCACAGGCACTGAGACTGACAACTAATAAATGGGACCTCATGAAACTGAGAAGTTTCTGTAAGACAAAGGACATGGTCAATAGGACAAAACAGCAGCCTAGAGAATGGGAAAAGATCTTCACCAATCCCAGATCTGACAGAGGGCTGATTTCGAAAATATATAAGTAACTCAAGAAACTAGTTATCAACAAACCAAATAATCCAATTAAAAAATGGGGTACAGCTCTAAATAGAGAATTCTCAAAAGAAGAATCTCAAACAGCCGAAAGATATTTAAGGAAGTGCTCAACATCCTTAGCCATCAGGGAAATGCAAATCAAAAGGACTCTGAGATTCCATCTTACACCTGTTCAGAATGGCCAAGATCAAAAACACAAGGGACAGCTCATGCAGGAGAGGATGCAGAGCAAGGGGATCACTCTTCCATTGCTGGTGGAAGTGCAAACTTGTATAGANACTTTGGAAGTCAGTGTGGAGGTTTCTCAGAAAACCGGGAATCAATCTACCACTAGACCCAGCTCTATCACTCTTGGGCATATACTCACATCATACCACAAGAACATTTGCTCAGTTATGTTCATAGCAGCTTTATTTGTAATAGCTAGAACCTGGAAACACCCTAAATATTTCTCAACCGAGGAATGGATAAAAAAATGTGGTACACTTACACAATGGTGTATTACTCAGCTGTCAAAAAGAAGGACACCAGGAAATTTGAAGGCAAATGGATGGAACTGTGCTGCAAAATATTCCTTTACACTGTGTGAAGATGTGTCACTATGATTGGTTTAATAAAGAGCGGAATGACCAATAGCTAGGCAGGAAGAGGTTAGGCGAAACTTCTGTGGACAGAGAGGTCTTGGGGAAGAAGAAAGGCACAATCACAGCCAGACACAGAAGACAGGTAAAAGCCATAAGCCATGTGACAGCATGTAGATTAATAGCAATGGGTTAATTTAAGTTTATAAGAGCTAGTTAAAAACAAACCTTAGCCAAGGCTGAGCTCCATAATTAATAATAAGTCTCTGTGTCATGATTTTGGGGCTGATAGTCCAAAAAAGCCTGCTACAGAACTAGAAAAAAATCATCCTGAGTGAGGTAACCTAGACAGAGGAAGACAAACATGGTATGTACTCACTCATAAGTGAATATTAACTGTAAAATAAAGGATAACTGTAAACAAATTTCGAAATGGTTTTGTTAAATAAAAACACAGAGACAGAAATAGGGTGAAAATCTGAAAGAGATCAGAGGAATTAGGAACAGCTACCAGCCTCACCTCACCAATGCCGCTGCTTCCAAAAGAGAGTGAAGAGAGGGACTTTCTGTTTAAGCAGGCTTTTTATGTCTTTTCTGTTCTGTTCTCTAATTGGCTCTCTCAGGCCAGCTACATCACTTCCTCTACCTGCCTAGCTCTGCCACTTCCTATTTGTCTGTACAGACCTCCAGACCTCTATAGTTGATGCTGGGATTAAAGGCGTGTGTCACCACGCTTGGTTCTATTCCCAGTGTGACCTTGAACTCACAGAGATTCAGATGGATTAAGGGCATGTGCTAACATTGCATGACTTCTGTTTTTACTAGCAACTGACCTTCTTCCTCTGACCCTCAGATAAATTTTATTGGGGGACACCGATAAAATATCACCACAGATAACTATGCTACAATCCACAGACCCAGAGAGACTAGGTAACAAGTAGGGTTCACTGGGGTCAGGGGTAGAGGGGGTGATGCCCGGATCTCCCTGGAGTAGGAAATAGAAGAGATTTCGTGAGTGGACTGAGAGTAGGTTGGGAGGGGAACATAAGCGATCAGGCTAGGGGTGGGAAGAATACTGAAAGGGACTACTGGAAAGGGGGAGGGGTATTTTGGGGTTAGGTAGAAACCTGGCACAAGGGAATCTCCCAGGAATCTACAAGGATAACCCCAGCTAAGACTCCTAGCAATAGCCTGAACTGGCCATCTCCTGTGACCAGATTGGTGCCTAGCCCAATTGGTGCCTAGTCATCAGAGAGGCACCATCCAATAACTGATGGAAACAGATGCAGGCNCACAGCCAAATATTAGGTAGAGTTTGGAGAATCCAGAACAAGAGGAGAAAGGAGTATAGGAGCCAGTGGGGTCAAGGATACTACAAGAAAACTCAAAGAATCAACCAACCTGGACTCACAGGGGTTCACAGAGACTGAACCAACAACCAGAGAGCCTGCATGGGACTGACCTAAGCTCTCTGCATATGTGTGACAGTTGTGTAGCTTGGTCCTCTTTTTGGACTCCTAACAGTGGGAGCAGGGGATGTCTCTGACTCTTTTACTGGCTTTTGGGAACCTACTCCTCATACTGGGTTGACTTGCCCAGCCTTAATGCAAGGGGAGGTGCTTAGTCTTATTGCAACTTGATATGCCATGTTTTGTTGATATCCATGGGAGACCTGCCCTTTCCTGAACAGAAATGGAGGGGAACTGGGGGGTGGGAACAGAAGGGGCCTGGGAGGGAGGGAGAGGAGGGGGGTAAGTGCAGCCAAGATGTAAAATATATAAATATTTTTTTAAAAAGAGAAAAGACAGCATTCCTCAAGAACTTGTAAGGCTGGGTTCCCTTCTATCAAAGGAGCCAGTTCCCTTATCACTGGCAGAAGGGACAAATGGCTATCTGCNATGCCTGTTAGCATACCAAGCACATGCTGGCCTCCAGGCTCTCTCAGTATCACAAATATCTAGCTCTTCTTACCCCCTCCCCTGCCATAAACCTCAGGAGCTCCTCTCCCCCAGCTACTCATAGCTTTCTCCTTATAACTTTGCTATTTTGGCTACATCCTCTCTTCATCCTCTCTTGCCCTCTCTTGGTCCTCTGGTGTGGACTGCATAGTGACCATTGCTGCTTGACAAAATTCCAGTATTTTCACATTGCAGACCACACTTCTCCAGTACCTTTTTACGTTCATTTTTTTTTTTTAACGATTCTCACTATTAATGCCATTCCCTTTGGGAAATTTTTTGTGGGCCTTGTTAAAGGATGAAAATGTGCACAATGTTAGCTTCTCTAAACAAAATAATTCTTTGGAAAAAAGTCCCCACCACCTCAGAACCAGGAATTCCATTGTGCTCCCCTAATTACATCAAGAACAGGAAAGTTAGAGGTTTACTAGTCACACCTGATCCCAAGGATGAAATGCATAGAATTCAGATACAGAGCCTGAGGCCATTAAGGGCAAGAGTTCAGTTAGTAAGTATAGAGAAATCAGAATGGTACAGTATAATGTGAAAAGAGTAAGACATCAGGACCTTCCCTCTTGGGAACATTATGAGGGGAACAGGCCCATATACTAACACTAAGACATTGTAGTATAGTGTCTGGTCCCCAGAAGCCCTTTTCCCAAGTTCAGGGATTTCGATAAGCATCTACATTGGGGATGGGGAGGGCTTGAAGAAAGTTTGAACTTGTGGCGGGCCCTTCCATTAACATAGGACTGGTGCCATTGTTTTAAGGTCAATGCTAGATTCCTCAACTCCTGATCTCAAGCCACACCCCAGCTCAAATATTCCCTTTCTCTTGTTAATACACTGTGCAATTAAAGGTGTAGTATTTTTTCAATAAATGGGCTGGCAGCCATCCTGATTCACCCGAGATTGTGTCCATCCTACCCCCCCACATCCTCTTTGGGACCTGAACCCCCGCCAAAGGAAGTCTCTGGTGATAGGATGCCAGGGTTGCAGCCATCTTAGAGAAGGGTCAGACGGGGCAGCAGGCCCTTGGACAAATTGTTCTAAAACAAAAAAAAAACCCACCAGAGGATGTGCCCCTTCGCCCCTAGACCCAGACAATTAGGAGCCACACAAAAACAAGTTCCAGACATTTCCTGCCATAACCTAAAGGATGTATATAAATATATCTGGTATAATAAAACACCAGATATATCCTGTGGGATGTTTTCTGCTGTTATAGATTATATACCATAGCTGTCAGTGGGAATGAGTTTCCTGCAGATACAGTAACATAGACTGCTAGAGGATACAACAATTTCCTTGCAGCTGCATCTCTCCAATCAGTTCAAACCAAGCATCTCTAACCTGAAGTAAGCACCAATCCTGAGCTTGTAACTTCCCTAGAGTTGGAATTCCCCTAGATCCCCAACCCTAAATAATATAAAACCCTGCCCTATTGTTACTCAGGGACTCTCCTGCTCTGCTGCTGCCTCAGACGGTGGAGAGGCTTGAGTTAACTCAAAACAATAAAACGACTCATTGTTTTTGCATTGAATTTGGTCTCTTGGTGGCCTTTGTGGGACTCTGGGTACAACATCTGACAGTCCCCTCTTAGTTTTTATCTCTTACTCTCATCTCTCTCTTCTCCTGGTCAGTTCTAGTCTGCTGGCCATGTTCAGTTTACTACTTTTTCTCCTTACTCTGGAATCTTCCAGATGCCTCTGGCTGTTCTCTCCCTCATATCTACAACAAAAACCTTCCACTTAACCAAACCTTTGAGTCATGTCATCAGTTTATACATATATGACATTGTTTAAGGTTTAGCAAATCAAACTATTCTGTGAATTAAGATGACTAAAATCCAGGGAACTAGGATACCTGCATTTTCAATTTCTAAAGACTCACTCTTTTCCATTTTCCCTTAGGAAAATTCCTCAAATTTTTGAGGTCTCCAATTATAGATCTGTAAAATTGAGAGATGAGGTCTAAGATTTCCTAATTGTAAACTTTAAAGTGCTTTTTTGGTGAAACTTTCAAATCCATGAATTTCCCTATACTAAACTATCAGATAACTTTGAGAATCAGCATATTAGTTTTATATAGTAACCCTTACCTAAATTTTAATAGTCTCAGTTTGGAAATTAGGTAAAAGAGGCCTAAAAAATTTGAATACTTTGTTCAAATAGCATGACTAAACAAGTGGTGAANCTGAGATTAACTCCTGGTTCTGCCAGTTCTAAAGCTGGTGCAGTTTCTCTTTCATTTATGTTATTCTGACATTAGAGTTGATTTCTGTAGAGTAGGTCAAGTTCTCAAACATTCACTATCTATATTTACCATGTATTTCTATGTCTAAAGTTTAGGATGGCATGTGCTCAGTTCTCTTTTAATTCAGCATTCCCTTTCCTTGTTATTTATGGTGGTGTCATNCCAGATGGTACAATTCCCATATCTTGCCCTTGTTAAATGTCTTCTTCATGTCTGTTTTCTAGCCCTAGCTCCTTACTTTTATCTGAAATAAAATTAGGTATGAAATTGGCATTAAAATTATAATAAACAACAAAAGATTAAAAAAAAGACTAGAGAAGTAAAAACTCCAATTATTATTTTATTTTCTTTTATATTTAAGTCATTTTAAGATAAGTAGCTTTTCACAGTTAAACACTGAAATAATCTAAATCATATTACTGTAATTACTACCTCTACATGAATATTTGCATGAAAACCAGCATTTAACTTTGAAAATATAGAAACATCGTAGAGAGATCTGTATGATACCAGTGCATGTATTTCAGATAGAAGGGACATAAATTCTATTACTAGATGAACTTGAAAAGGTGGAATATTGATTATATATGTCTAAACAAATATCAATAAAAAATAGTCTAATAGGTACAGAAGCACAGTAACAAAAACACAGCTAACAATAGTGCTGTCATATGTAGAGTAAATCATAGACTCATCAGGCTTAAGAAACCCGAAGGCCATTGTTTTCATTGTTCTCTCTGACTCTTTTCTATAAACACAGTGGCTATTGTGGTTATTTATTCTTATTTCCCTGTTAACAAATTTTCTGACTGAGTACTATTTTCAAACATCATTTTCACTACCACCATTGATTATTACTGTAAACCCATCAAAGCTTTCAAGGCTAATAATGGTTTCATGCAACTTCAGATCTATTTTGGGAAGGAAATGGCTAATGAATTTTTCCTTCCATGGGTAAAGAGCCACCATATACCAATGCTATTAGCAATATGTAAATATGGCATTTAANATGCTTATATTTTTCAAAAGAGCTGAAATACATACTTTATATCTGAAGCATTATCTAATATTTTGGTAACATAAGTACTATATAGCCTATGTGCACCTGTGGCTGCTAGCAGAGCTTTTTTTTTTTGGCTGAATTTTGAAAGTTTTAGTGACTACCATGATAACAAATTTATTTTCTTGACAAGGTGTATCTCAATCTTCTTTTACAAAGTTAATTCACAGGCCTTTCTTATTGTCTTTTTCTAAACGGTTCTGTAACAACAACAAAAAAAGGACAGATTAATAAGCAAGTTCATAGACACTAGGACTTATAAAAATTTATCTTTTCTCTAGTTATTAGAGAATTAAAATTTGAAAATAGGGATTGAGAAAGTAAAAAAAATTAAAACACTATAAAATCTGAGTTTTATTTGAAAAATATTCAGAGGGAGAAAGTAAAGTCTCTTGATAAGTTCATTTTTTTTCATATATTAATCTGTTTTGCTCTCATTTCGCAGTTACCCGAGGAAAACAAAATTTTTCACATTCCCCTATGGCAGACCCAATTAAGATTTTTGGCAAGGAAAAGATAATGGAAAGTAAAACAAAAAACAATGGAATATGAAACAGGAATTAACCTTAAAAGTAGAGTTGGATTAAGAAAGTAAAGTTAGAAATCTCAGAGAATGGAAATGCAGAATGTTACTGCTCTTACACAGAAAGCCCACTACCTCTCAAGGCTGAGTATTAATGCTTTTATAAGAACATTAAGCAATTAAATAGTATGAGAGGAGGCATTTTAAATGACAACATGTTACTTCTATACTTTTATACATACATGACTACTTTAGATATAAATCAAAGTTTTAATGAAAATGCTATTAAGCTCAGGGCAAATCTTCTATGTGAAGGGTGATTTTCCAAGATGAACTGAAAAATTAGCAAGTGTTGATTGTTTGTGGTGCATCTAATATCTAGTCATTTTGTTCTGTTTTGTTTTTTTTTCCTTTTCTAGAAGATAGCCAGGCCAAATAAGAAAAAACAAGGACTATATGTTTTGAAGGGATCATTTTTTAATATTTATTTAATACTTTTAACTGGGAGGGGCCCCAGCTATATTTCAAAGCTGTAAAATGAGATTTGATTACAGCAAAGAAACCANTTTTTCTACCACTTTAATGGTTTAAACAATTGTTCATACTTGTTTCATTCAAACTATCACAATTATATAAAATTGAGAAATACTTAAGTTTNCCTGAGGAAGCTTAGGATATAATTAAATTACTAAGACTGATTTGACAACAGAAGTAAAATTCATGAGGACAAGCTAAATTCAGCTTTAAACTATAGAATGGTTTTCTATTCTCTTTTGCTTGTTCAGATTATGAATATTAAAGAGTCACTTGTGAGAAGATGGGTCCGTAAAATGACATCTAAATTTCAGCAAATTTCTTAGGTTTTCATAGTGGACAATGGGGACTAGGTAGGTGGGTAGGGAAAAAAATGTATAAAATCAATTAAGCATCTTATGGCTATGGCTATACAGAGACTTTCCTATTTAAAAATATTTAAAGT
>LZPO01066276.1:121996-144861 GCA_001675575.1 Neotoma lepida
GTGTGCACACCTCCGCTTTCCCTCCCTTCTCTTTCTTCTCTTTCTTCCTGTCCCCCTCTTTCCTATCTTTCTCTTCATCTCTCTATTATAATAAACTCTCTCCATGTGGATGCAGCGCCTAGGTGTGAGTGACTGTTCCACACACCACCACCCACCACTGCATCTGCCCACCATGTTTCCTTGCACACATGGGATACCCTGGCACGGCCAGCTGCAGTCCCCCGCGCGATATATCATAACACTCTGAATCTCAGGATTGTGTGTTTTCTGCTAGATAATATTCTTCGTATACAGAATAAAGAAGTGTTTTGTTTTATTTTTTTTAAAGCAATTTTATCATTCTTTCACTAATATTTCAAAGCCCACATGAAATAAAAGCATTTTTTACATTCTCACCTATGGCTTTTATTGATCACTTTATCAGTCTATTAGTTATATTCTGAGTACTGACAGGATTTATCCAGTTCACAAATTTCCTTCTCACTGTATACTAGCTTTAGTATAGCATATCTGATGATCTAGAACCACTGACTGGGTCAGAGCTGTACAGCAAGCAGGAAACTAGAAAAAAAGATGAAATTTTGGGAGGCCCAGGGACCAGCAAGCAGGTAATAAGTTTCCTACCATGAGTGACTGGCTTTGAAAATAATTCCAAAAGAAGAGTTCCAAAGTTCTCTCGAGGAAGTGATGCTTTAAAGGGCAAGACTAAATTAACTTCATTGGTTATGTTGCATATGTGAAAAGTTACGTTATCAAAAACTCTGCAAAAATATTGTCTGCTTAATGTTCAAGATTAAGAGGAAAACAACTAAAAGGGTGTGTGTGTGCCCCAACAATAGTTATAACTACTCTAAGATGATGTGCACAATTTCAAAGCAATAGAGATAGATGAAAGCCTTTCCATAAATACAAAGAAGGGCTTTTGATTTTAATCAACATATACAAGGTTTTGATTTTACCATTGTGAAATGAGATCAAAAGGTAGAAAATCAAGCAAACATTAAAGTACAAAATGAAACTGATTGTGCTGCTGAAACAAACATCTCCCCCGAAAAAAAGCAAAACGTACTTACTACTAGCTTTTAATACAGAGCATACCTACATCTTGATTTCTAGAGAATATTACTTTAAGAGGAAGTATAGAAGACATCAATGGGTCAATGCTTTTTCAAAACAGAACAAAGGTTGGTGAGATGATGGCTTAGTGGGTAAAAGCATGTGGCTATGTGAGTCTGGAGACCTAAGTTCAATCCCTATAACTCATGTGGAGATAGAAGGGGACAACCAGTTCCCAAAATCTGTACTGTGGCATGCATACCCTCTCCACACATCATGCATATATGATAATAAATTTTTAAAAACAAGAAAACAAAATAAAATGTAAACTGTTTTTAACATGCTGTTTCCATAAAAGATGCTAATAACCTATTCATAAAGAGGCATTTTTAAAATTATGTTTCTATGAAAAGAGGTCTTTCCCTACCTTTTTTGTTACCATATAAGTGAGGCAAATCTCATAAAAAGTAAAATAGAAGTTTTGAGTAGGTGATAATGAGTTTTGCCCAATTTACGAGGTTGCAGAATTCTTCCTATTGGCCACATGATAGCTGCCTGGCTTACAACTGATAGAAGGTAGTGCTTGCAGGCAGGTCTTTTTTTTTTTTTTTTTTTAAATAAAGGTTGAGCTTCAAGACTGAGCTCAGGATTTTCTCTCTCTACTGCTGAAAATGACATTAACTTGGTATAATGTGAAGACTATATTTGAATCTTTTTGTTGTTGTTGTTTTGTTTTGTTTTTTGAGACAGAGTTTCTCTGTAGACCAGGCTAGCCTCAAACTCACAGAGATCTGCTTGCCTCTGCTTCCTAAATGCTAGTAATAAAAGTGTGCACCCCCACACTTGGCTTTGAGAAATAATCATAATGTACGATTCTAAAAACACTTCCCTCAAGAAAATATGTTTCATTTATTAGTAGTTCCAGTAACTCCTTTTTCTAAGAATTAGATTCAGTAAAACTCAGGGAATTTGTATGAACTGAAACACTGAATCTATGAGATCATCAGATTTTAAGATTCAAATTAATTTTGTGCTTCATTTTTCTACTTTTTTGTCAATAGGGCAAACCTCCTATTTGACAGACACATGTATTCCCTGGATATCAGAAGACATAAGCAGCATAAGATTTGAAAATTATGAGAAATCATCAATGTTGTCTCAATCTCTAACTACTTCATATACAACAAATCATACTTTAACTGAAAGAGAAATGTACACAGAGAATTATATTTAATTCAAGTTATGAAGTAAAATTAATGGTAATAGAGGACTTCAAATTTGTATTCCAAGAATGGCCATATTCTGGGTATGACACAGCTATTGTAACCTTAAACTCACAGCAGCTGTGGTTACTTCCACTGGGCCTTGTAAACAGACAGTCATGGATGGTCACGGGGCCCTACCATCCCTGCTCAACTACTGACTACTGAGAGACTCTGGAAGAGGGATAGTCGCTGTCATTAGTTGTGGATCCACTGGGGAGCCCACCAAACTACAAGGCATAGTTCTAAATCCTGGTCACAGAAGGCTTTAGTTAAACTCAGTGCACCACAAAGTAAAACATAAAGATATGAACATGGAAAGGAAACTTATGGGGGGGACGGGGGGAGAAGAGAGTTGATATGGGTGGAAGGGGTAAGAGGGGACAGGGGACGAGGGTAAATAGAATGCACTATATACATGTATGAATTTATTAAAGAAAAAAATTTAATTACCAAAAAACTATTAAAAAATGTGTGCTCCAATGTTTCTTCCTGGAATCACAAAAATGGGACCACTGGTATTAATTTGTATTGAGGGAAAGTGTGGGAGCAAGCGACCCTACAGAATAGTAATCAGCTGGGCGGTGGTGGCACACGCCTTAAATCCCAGCACTCAGGGGACAGAGGCAGGCAGATCTCCTAGTTCAAAGCCAGCCTCATCTACAAAGGGTTTCTCAGAAATTCTAAGTAAGTAAGTAAGTAAGTAAGTAAATAAATAAATAAATGTAATCATTCCATAGAACAATACTATGGTTTGTACCACTTTCTGCTGATAAATTACGAAAATGCTATTTTTGATTACTCCTTGTGAACATCAACAGTACTTTAAAAATTTATTATAAAATTAAATACCCATTTTAGTTTTTCATTCTCTTCCATGAATTTCTTGGCAGCCTTATTGGTATTTTCTGCTTGAGTTTTAAGCACTCCTTTGTTTGATATTTCTTTTGCCAGCTGAGTAATAAGTGTAACNAGACGTCTCAACACTCTGAGGAAAAAACAAATGAAGTTCAGAATAATGCCTAACTAGATTACTCCTCAGGAACTTTGACTTTAATACAAACAGCCATTGTCAGATGACTCCTGCTAGGTCTAGAGGAACAGTGGTGGAGAGGATGTTTAAACACAACATTTCCTCTTTGCTATCCCAGCCTGGTGGTTCAAACATGCTGTGCTTCACTCCTTTCTATCCTCTGCTAGATGACAAGCATTACAACACACAGATGTGGCAGCACCTCAGGGCCTCACGAACATAATGGTATTTATTTTTCTTCCACAGGCCTTTAGCCTAAAGGACTAAAATGGAATTTTAGATGGTATTTTAAGACTAGCAAGAAAATTTCTCTCTCTCTTTTGGTCTAGTTTGAAATTTGCAGTTTAAAGATCATTTTGTAAGGGTGGCTAAGTCTAAAAAAAATGAACATTGTCATGTTTACATGTAACCCCCACTATTAGATATTATAATTAATCTCTCAATTATTTTTTCCAGCAGCTATTTACTAAGGTATTCGAGCCATAGCTGAAAATGAATTTAGTTCTTGCCTTCAAGTTTAAGTCCTAGTTGGAGATATTTTATATATATATATATATATATATATATTTTTTTTTTTTTTTCGAGACAGGGTTTCTCTATATAACAGCTCTAGCTGTCCTGGACCTTGCTCTGTAGACCAGGCTGGCCTGGAACTCACAGAGATCTGCCTGCCCTGCCACCTGAGTGTTGGGATTAAAGGTGTGTGACACTACCCTGGGCTTCTAGTTGGAGATATAAACAGTATTTAATTACAATTGTGAAAGGCACCAGAAGCTGAAGTCTAGACACGGTCTAAGAACTTTAACAGAAGACCAATCTACTATGGAGAAAATGGCGGCCACAGGGCTTCTTGGAGAAAGAGGCTAAAGGACAAGTAAAAGTTAAAGAGAGAAGGCCAGGTATGGTCAGGTTAGCCTTTAATTCTAGCACTTGAGAGGCAGAGGTGGGCAGATCTCTGTGAGTTCAAGGTCAGCCTGGCTTACATAGCAAGCTCCAGGCCAGTCAGGGTTACATAGTGAGATAAAGAAACAAACAGGGCTTTAGCTTCCCAAGCCGCCCTCTANCCCCGTGCTTTTTGGAGGGTCTTTATCTCTGTGTGCCTGCTGTATTTATGAGTTTCCTCACCCCCTAGTAAAAGCTGTTCTTCAACCACCAGAAAAACAAACAAACAAAAGATGNGGGGAGGCAAGAGTAGTCTAGGAGAAGAATAGCTTGTATGATGACTCAAAGGAGGAAGAACAAAGGTATCTGATAAACTCAGTAACTGTGCTTTAAAAGAATGGTGAAGAAGAGAGGGAATGGAATGTACTCTGTGTACTGCAGGACAGTATGAGAAGGTTCCAGAAAGTCAGCAACCAAATCATTCAAAGCCCTTTGCAACCAGCAGACATACAAGTTGTAAATTTTGTTCCTTTTTATTTACAGCATTTCTCCCTTCTCTTTCTGCTCTCCAAATCCTCCCATATACCTCTACTTATTCTTCTTCAAATTCGTGGCTTTTCTTTCTTTTTTAAGTAATTGTTATTGCATGTATACATATATATTCCTAAATATAACCTGTTTGGTCTGTATAATGCTACCCGTATGTATGTTTTTAGGGCTGAACGTTTGGCACTGGATAACCAATTGGTGTGCTCTTCCCTGGGGAAGGACATGTCTTCCATTCCCAGCCTTCTTCAGTGCAACTATTATTTGTTATTTGAGTATATCATCTGCATTCTTTTATGAAGATGTCAACAAAAAACTAAGGTGTAATTAGAAAAAAAAAAAAACCCAGAAAAAGAATTCTATGAGTGTTAAAGCTGTGCATGTACAGATTTTTACTTACAGCCAAAAAAATAATGAGAATCCAGAAATATAAAGATTTCTTTGAGACCTAAAGAGCTTCATCTGTGTGTGCTCATAAGCACCAGGCCTGCCAGCTGAGTTCTTTTCAGTGACTTGAGTGGAGGAGTACTTCCTTACTTCTCTCACGGCATCTATTACAGNGGAGAGAACATTACTTTTGGTTTTTAAGTAAAAATATTTTAAACAAGAAGAAGTTGTAGAATAACTTACCAACCTTTATAATAATGGACTTTATATATGGCTTTCTTTCTGTATGTCCTGCTTTAGTATCTGAGAAGGTACTGTGCATGAAGATGGATAGTAGTGGCAATTTATGGATCGCTACTACAGGATTTTAAAACCATTCCTTTAGGGCTTCATTATCATCTCACTGTCAGATCTTGACCTAATGTGAAATGCTATCGCTTACTCTTTCTACTTTTATGCATGACTGAAATTCAATGTCAGTAACAGAATCCCAGCATCCTATTTATATTCACTATTACTTTAAATAATTGAGACCAGAACTATTTCATTGCNTTGAAATTTGCATTTGCATAGACTGGTTAAAATGGGATGTAGATTATGCTGCATTTACTTCACAATAGTTCATAGCCACAATCTTTAAAGAGTGCCATATTTCTATCACTCCAAAATAAAACCCCAACAAAGCATTCCATAATAAATTAAAAAAAAAGAGGCTCATTTGTTCATTTTATTATCTTACATTTGTATGGCATTTCTTTTACTGAAAAATCTTTATTTCCAATACCATTAAGCATACTTGCTCATTTGCTCAGTGTTGCAACATACATAAAGTATTTTTTATATTGCTAACAATAAAGTATTTTTTAAATTGCTTGTAAATGAAGCTTCAGATTTCATTACAATCCTTTGTGTTCATAAAATACATTTGCTGCTTGAAATTATTCTTTTCTCTGCAACATGTTATCTAATACACTATTTAGTTCATTTATTCTGATTTGTTTTCAATTCTAGAGTATGTTGAAAATGGGAGTAGAATCAACAATAAGGGAATAATGTGATAGAGCCAAATTTTCCATAGATCATAGGAATGAAGAGTCTTTTGGAGGGCAAGTTTTAAATTTTTCTAATTTCTGGAATGTACTTCTGTTGAAAGACATATGTTCTTGGTTTTGCTACTTTGATGTCTGTTATTTATTACCCTAACACACACACACACACACACACATATGATAAATACTCAAGTTTTGGCTGGAGGAATATAAATACTATATAACAGTTACATGACAACAAGAAAAAGGAAACAAGTTCCAAAGTAAGATATGAATTAAGGCTGAGTAATCTACTGGGTTATGCATTATTTACATCACTTCAATGAAGTAGGTGATAGCCCATTTGAGATGAAGACACCAACATGTTTCGAAAAGTCTTATCTGTTTACCTTAACTAGACCCAGAATATTATAGGAATGTGATACATAGTCATTAAAATTTGATACAATTCCCTTCTTGGTGTGTTGTTGTTTTGAGACAGGGTCTCACTATGTGCTGCTGGGTGTCCTGGAACTCAGAGATTTATCTATTTATCAGCCTCAACTTCTGCCTCCTCAGTGCTGGGATTAAAGGTGTGTACCACCATGCCTGGCTTCCCCTCCTGTTTTTAACAATTTTACACCCCTTCACAAGAGATGCTCTCAATTTTATAAAGAGAATCAACTTTATTTCAAAGGTTGGTGTCTGGAACATAAAACATTTTTGCATAAAATGTCAAACACAGCTGTAAAGGTTCCAAGTTGGTGCCAGTGAACCCACTTAATCCATAACATGAGAGTTGTGAGGAGGTTCCTAGGGAAAACCTATTTTGCAATGTATATTAAAAGCTACAGTGGCAAAGAGTGACTCTTCCAAATATAATCATGAAACTCATTTACATTTTATACACAGTTTATAGATGTGAGCCTGGAGTTAATTTCAAATAATGTCTTTTACTGTTCTTGGGTTTGGCCTGTAATCTATCACACAGAGTGAGGGGTGGCATTTTCCACCTGTGCTAGCATGCTGGTGCTAAAATGTTTTGGATTCTTTGAATTCAAATTTTTAGATTTAGAATTTTCAGTTAGGGATGTTCAATCTGTCCAGTACACATCTATAATTCTACCATATGGATTCAAACTGTGAAAAACTTGTCATATTTGCTCTATGTTTTTCAATCCAAAGTTGCATTGATATTTTCCCCTAAATATTTCAGTATGCATCTTCTCAGATTAAGGACATATTAATACATAAAAACTGTCAATAACTTTCTTTTTTTTTAACAAAGAGATAGACAGTAGATGTTTTAGACAAAGGGAAAAGCAATGGATGTTTTTAGGGCTTACCAGCTGCAATACTAGACTCTGGAGTTGTCTATGGAAAGAGGCAGAGACCATATGCAGTAAAACTATACTTACAACAACAGGCTTCTGAGCCACAGACTTTAAGACGCTCTATAACACTGCCATCAGGACAGCAAAATCCCAACACTGTTATAATTCTTAGCCACTCCCCCACGATCGTGTATGCGCTGGCAAGATGCTTAGTCATCCTAGGGCCTTACGTACTATGTAATCCATGCGTGATCACATAATTTGCATGCATCATGATCATGCAATCTATGCGCATGTGTGGTGTAGCTATGTAAGCCCATATGAGCATGTGCAGGGGAATCTATAAAAGTAGGTCTCACTCATCTCTCCGCCCTTTCTTCCTGCACGATCTTTCCATAGGCCCGAGCACATCCCTTCTGTTCCCTTCCCTTAATAAACTCTTATAGTGGACTTCATTGTACTCTGTGGCTTTTCTTGAATGGTAAACAGCGCCACTTAATGAATAACATTGTACTCCTTAATAAATAACAAACACTACTTAACAACCACTTAGTATTAAAAAAATTGCAGCAGCCCCCANAGCTGTTTTTAATCAGGATTCAGTGAAAACTCTTACTTTCCTAAGAATCTTTTAAAAGCCTAGGAATTCCATTCTTTTGTCGCATATAGGCCAAGCCCCTGGGTGCCCAGGACAATACTATAACAAAGATTGTAACTGATAATTATCTGGCAATTGGAAAGAAGGCCACTCATTGCATTTAAACTTTAGAGTAACTAATCTAAAAGAAGTTAAGAATCACTGCATCTGAAATTTGTGTATATAAAATAGTACCAAATATGTATCAAAATAGACATAATTACCTTACTATCAATGTATAAAATGGTTTGTCTTTCAATATATCAATATCATCAACTTAAACAACCAAAATCCAAATAATTTATTGAACTGGATTCAAAGGAGGAATCTAGTACTTACCTAAAAATAGAACGATTAATAGGATTATAATGGTAAGGAAAGCTTTGTTCCAAAAACTTGCAATTTTACCCCAGACACTAAATGAAAAAATCTTCTGCCATCTGTAAAAACATTAGATTAGGTAATAAACAAACAAACAAACAAAAAATAACAACAGAATCAACAAACAAACCAAGAGCAGGTTTTGAAATGTTTTGTAAATACTGAAATAATATTTTGCTAGTGTGGCAAAAATTAGAGAAATTTAATTTTAAAGTTATTAATCCTCTGACATGACATGAAATTGAAAACAATTATTTTTAATTAAATACTATGACATTTGATTATCTTTTGTCTGATGGTTTAAGTACTCTAAAGTGAAAATAACTTTTTTTTTTTTTTGATTTTTCGAAACAGGGTTTCTCTGTGTAACATTCCTGGCTGTCCTGGAACTTGATTTGTAGACCAGGGTGGCCTCGAACACACTGAGATCTGCCTGCCTCTGCCTCTGCCTCCCAAGTGCTGGGATTAAAGACATGCTCCATCACCACCTGGTAAAAATAACTTTTAAAGTAAACATACATGAGCAAAACCTCAAAAAGGAATGTGGGCATGGGTTTGTGTCATGCCTGTAGAGTAGGGTCAATCTGACATGTTCCTTGCTTACTTTAGACAATCTCTTCCTGGGACTCACTGGTTATGAGAGGCTGACTGCAGAATCTGCCTGCTTTTGCCTCTGGTACTAGGATTATAAACCTACACAACCATTCCTGGCTTTNGCACAGGCTCCAGGATTAGACTCAGGTGCTCAAGCTTGTATGCCAAGCACTTTACCAACCGAACTATCTCAATAGCCCAAAAAGAAATTCTTAAACTAAAATGTCATTATTTTTAATGGAAGCTATTCTTTTTCCCTAGTTAGAGCAATGTCTCAATAACTGGCAAGGCATCAAATTTCATACATAACTATTTTAAGTGAGTAATACATGGAGTCAAAAGAAGACCAATGAAGGTAATTAGTATGTGAATACACCTCAGAAACACAACTTAATATTTTTAAGATGACAAATTATTAATGCATTTTGAAAAGAACTATCAACAATAACTTCAAGTTGAAGGGGAGAAGACTGATTTCCTTCTATGTCTGGAGTATAACAAAATATCTTAAAACATCCTTCTTATAAATATGTTTCCCCATTCATGATAGCAAGTTCCTGGATCTACAGCTAATCAGGAACAAGAGAAAGTCAGTCTTTGAGTATACTGTACACTCAGAACTTAAGAAGGCAAAAGTTCTTTACTAAGGAGGTAATGCTAATATGTGGCTCTGATACTTTCCATATTCAACATTTTTAACACATATCCATTAATTTTGACTGGAATGAAAAGTAAAATGATTATTAATGAAATTGTTTCTTTTTGCCTCAAGGCCAAATCTAAGAACCATTTCTAGGCTCTGGTCTGCCAACTGCCATTCCACTGTCCCAATTTAACATTTCTGAACCCACCCCTTTATTTCTCTGCTCCAATTCAGGGCAGTAAAAAGAAGGTAAAACATGAAGTCAGGACAGGTGTCCAAGGCACAGCACTGTTTTATTATACCTGTAATCAAGACCAAAAAGACTAGGTTCTTTTTAAAAAGGTGGTGGTGTGGGGGAGGAATTCCATTTGTACACATAATCAAACTTCATATAAAGTAGCATTTAATACTGTTACCTGATAACAGTTTTAGTTTCGTTTTTAAAGAGTACATTTTATATAACTGGCTCTCAAACTTTTTCTTTCTTTCACCTCCTCCCCATCTGTGTTTCAGTGTATCCCAGGGTGGATGTGTTGTGGTCAGAACACAACTTTGTGGGGTCAGTTCCCTTTCCACCATGTAGTTTACCATGTGGTTTCCCGGTATCGAACTGAAATTCTCTCACTTGGCTGCAAGTGCCCTTTGCCCACTGAGCCACCCCCGCAGGCACGCTGAAAACTTTCTAACCCTACGTACGAAAAGCGTCACACGCAGTGGCCTGAAGAAGCCAATCCAACATTTGGTACTGTAAAAGATTTGAAGGTTTCCTACCTCTGAGGAGGAATAAAGGGCAGACAGAAGATTAAAATAAGTCCTATTTCAGCATACAGAAAGCTGGCAACCGCCACCCATTGGATTGTCATGGTTTTTTCTTCACACCTAAACAGAGAAAGATCTCACTATCCCACAAGCCCTGGTGAACGGCCCCACGAGGCGCGGGGCCTGCTGGGAGTTCGCCCAATCCCACGTGATGGCCCGAGGCTCTCCCCCGGCCCCGGGCGCCCAGGCAGCCTGACGCCGCGGCCCCGCTGCCGGCCGCGCTCCACGGGGACGCCCCCGCCCCGTCCGGCTTACCGGCCGCTGATCGCCCCGCGCGCGCGCACGCTACACGGGAGNGCGCCGGGCCCGGCTGAGGTCACACTGACGCGACCGCGTTTCCTGGTGCGCAGCGTGGAGGACGCGAGGTGACGCAGGCTTCTCCGCGATGCCGCTGACGCTGGGTGGCGGGAGCCAGGGCCGGGGCTGGGTTCAAATCCAGCCAGCCGCTCTAAGGTGGAAACCTGCCTCCCTGCCCCCAATTAAACTAAATTTAAGAGAAGGCCCAGGCCTGGGGGTTTGTGCAACATTTTGTTCGTGAGACGGCAGAATCCGTATAGTCAGGATGCGTTTTGCGTGCTGTTTTCCTGCTCTTGTCCATTGGTCGGACCAGACAAGGGAACTGCTTGGGGATTGCTAGGAAAAGATGGGCGTGGGTGTACTTTACCTAACCATATTCTGTTAGCTAACTAGATAGGTCCTGGAAAACAATGAGGGTGGACTTCCTCATGGTTCACACGGCATTCTACCTCCTGTTTCCCTGGTGACATGAGAAAGGAAAAGCTAGCAACTGCCCCTCCTTAGGCTACCTGGCCAAAATGGAATACCCCCGCTCTAGGTGGAGACTTGGCATCCTGATCTGCTCCAAAAATTATAACACTACATACTATTACCTTCTCCCTTAAGCTGGCCAAGAGTCCACTTCCAGAAATCTGATTTATTTGGAGACATGTTAAAGAGGTGGGAGAGAATAATAAATACTGTACTTATACTTCCCAAAATGAGCTTCTTTACAGAGCTTCCTTCTGCCATATAGCAGTTCTTAAGCTTGCTTGCTTTTCTGTAATTTAATTAAGCAAAATATAATACCTGCTTTTTGTTTATTTTTCTTCAGTCAATAGCCAAAAGCCTAAGCATGCTTTCCCTGACATTGTGCTTTCTCTTTCTCTGAATGCCTGTCCCCTCCAGCAACTGCTGGTGGGCCTCCATTTCTGAACAAGGCAGTTAACTATTGGACCCTAACTCAAACTGCATAACTTTGTTTCTTCCTCTTTTCCATCTCCTTGCCTACCTTGTTAGTTTTTTATTTCAAACTAAAAATTGTCCTTGAAAAAAAGCTTTGTCATTCTTTTATCAACAAGTCTAAGAATCTAAAAGGGAGCTCCAAACATTTCCATGTTTTCAACATATGTGAATACACTTAAATATATACATATATAAAACAAATATATATATATATATATATATGTGTGTGTGTGTGTGTTCAATATTTGTAACATCTCAGGAGTGTAACACAAAGTGGGGCAGGATAGAAATAAAAAATTAAGATGACCTAGGAAGGCAAAGGAGCCTCTTTGGAATCTGGTAGAAGTCTCACACCACTGACAGTCAAGAATTCCAGCAAAGCTAACAAAATTTGCTGTGAGGATTGTTGACAAACAAGTATTACTTTAATTAGAAAAATTTAAATGATTATGAAATGGCAATGAACCACACTTAAAGCCTGACTATATCTGACCACATATGGTCTTTTCCCCTTCCTAGCTGTAAACCTGCAATTTTCTGGAACTCTCAGAAAGAATTCTTCCAACTTTGTGGTAAAAGACCTGACATAAACTCTTGTGCCACCTCTGTTTTCCTTGTACCTTATCATCCAATGCACTTTAGAACCACTCTGATCTCATTTACCGAAAAAAGTAATTTCAGAGGCGTCAAAATCATCTCTAAGGTTGTTGTTAAGACAATTACTTGTCACTTCATTTGAGCAGACCATGCCTACAACTGGGTTTGCACTGTCCTTTTGCTAAATGTCTATTATAAATATCTGTGCTTAAATCTATGTTAAAATCTTTAAAACATTTTTTTTGCATATATCAGAGGTGGATGTCAAATGGCTTCCTCTATACTTGCCCACTTTTTCTTTTTTTGGAGAGGGTTTCTTACTGAACACAGCCTTCACTGATTGTCTAGAATGGCTGGCCACAGAGACCCCAAGATCCTCCTGACTCAACTTCCCTGGCACTGGGACTCCAAGGGCACACTCACTACCACATTGGCTTTTGCATAGGTGCTGGGGATCTGAACTCAGGTCCTAAGGATTTTACCTGTAATACTTAAACAACAACAACAACAAAACAACAAACCCCAAAACAAAAACAAAATCTCTTCTTGATAAACTCTAGCTTTGGCTAGAGATGTGGTTCAATAGGTACTGTTCATCCTGGCTTTGATCTCCAGCACCTCCATCTCTATATGTGTGGCACATCACTCAGGAAGTGAAAACAGAAGAAGTTCAAGGTCATACACAGCTATATAGAGAGCCTGAAGATTGCCTGTGACTCATGAGACCCCAACTCAAAAAAGAATAAACTCCAATTCTGCTTCATACTAAGTCCCTGAAATTCTTTTTTTGTGGCACAGCCAGGAATCCTGGTTTCAGCTAAGTTGAGGTCCCTGAAAATAATTCCCACAGAATATAAANATGGTATGTGTGTTCATATGCCTTGTGTGGAAGCCAGAGGTCAACCTTGGGTGTTGCTATTTAGGAGCTGTCCAGCTTCTATTTTGAGAGGAGGTCTCTCATTGGCCGCAGATTAAACTAGGCTGGCTGGACAGTGAGCTCCAAAGACCTGTCTCTGCCTCCCAGCACTGGGATTACAAGTGTATGCCAATGCAACTGGACTTTTTTTTTTTTTTAAGATTTATGTTTCCCTTCATGTTTGAAGGCCATGATAACACCACTAGTGGTATCTCCTGATTTCTCTACTGCATGGCCCTTTACCCTGAGCACCAGCAGCGGTATAGGGAGGAGGCCCATGAGATCCTAGGAAACCAGAACTCCTTCCAGTGGGACGATCTGGCCAAGATGACCTACCTGACTATGTGTCTCAAGGAGTGCTTCCGTCTCTACCCACCTGTGCCCCAGGTGTTCCGTCAGCTCAGCAAGCCAGTCACCTTTGTGGATGGCCGCTCTCTCCCTGCAGGCAGTCTCATCTCTTTGCACATCTATGCCCTCCACAGGAACAGTGCTGTGTGGCCTGACCCAGAGATCTTTGACCCACTGCGCTTTTCTCCCGAGAATGTGACAGGATGCCACCCCTTCGCCTTCATGCCTTTTTCTGCTAGAACTGCATCGGGCAGCAGTTTGCCATGAATGAGATGAAGGTGGTCACAGCTCTTTGTTTGCTGTGCTTTGAATTCTCTCTGGATCCCTCAAAGCTGCCCATCAAGATTCCCCAGCTGGTCCTGTGCTCTAAAAATGGCATCCACCTCCACGTGAAGCCACTGGGCTCTGGGAAATAGGTCTTGAGAGATCACAGCTTAGACAGCACAGGTTGTGGCTTTTTTTGGATGTTACCCTCCTAGCTTGAATGTGGAATTATCATGGATCCCTGCTTTTGGGGCTTACAGATGTATGACAGTCTCATGGAAGGCAGTCCCTTGTAAACATGTGTGTCTAATGACTCGATGCCTGGACTCTGGAGCTCATTCCTTCACTCCACAAACATTTGTTGAACATCTGGGTGTCTCGAGAAAGTTCATTTGTTTCTCCTAACTACATGTCTTTCTAAAACAAACAAACAAAAACCAGAGAAATACATTCCAGGCCTTGAAAAATCTTAGTGATGACAATGGAAATATTGCCTAGCAATTTGTGAAAGATGGATGTGAAGGAGGGATGGCTTGGATAGAAGGTGGCCCTTCATTCACTGACATTTCTTTAACTGCCTCTTTATATTTGGAATATTATGGACATAAAGAAAAATTGTTTAAACTAAATATATACAAAATAAAGAATAATTCTTAAAGCAACTCCGACCACTAAAGTGAAAAAAAAAAGATTTATGTTTCCATGTGAATGCTTACATGGATGTATGTGTTCCACATGCATGCCTGGTGCCCAGAGAAGAGGGCGTCAGACCCTCAAGAACTGGAGTTACAGATGGCTGTAAGCCATGTGGGTGCTGGGAACTGAACCTAAGTCCTCTGCAAGAGCAAGTGCTCTTAACTACTGAGACATCTCTCCAGCCACCACACCTGCATTTTTACACGGATGCTGGAGATCACATCAGGACCTCATCAACCTCTTGATTGTGCTATAAGCTCTTTACCAACATAGCTTGGTAATGTTTGAATGGGTTGAACTAATAAGCGGCAGCTGTGGTGACAGTACAATTGTAGAAGTGGTGCCTGGGAGCCACTGGTGGCTTTGACATCCTCAGGAAACACAGGCTGCAAGGACAGCAACAGAACCACAGCAGCAAAAGGAGTAGCAGTTGCTGTCCCAGTGGTGGCAGTCACAGCAACAAGAGGTGGCTGACCAGATGGGCACAGGGACTAGGGTAGGTACAAGAAGAACAGTGGAAACAGGTAAGAGAGGGTAAAAAGTCTCTGTGGTTGGACAGAAGGTGGTAAAGATTCTGAAACTGCAGGCCCCGGCTGCTGGTAGAGTTCCAGAAAGTTGTCAAGTGGCCATTAGCCAAGGCTAGGGAAATCCTAACACTCTAGGCTTGAGAATCATGGTACCCAAAGCTGTAACAATAGCTGCTGTCAAAGGTTGGAGAACCCATGCTTCCTAGACGTACACTAATCAGAGTTCTAACACTGGATACCTCAAGCTTGCATAAGAATCCTAATACCCATGCACTGCCACCTTGCTGTCTAATGCTGAGGGATATAAAACTGCCAAAGCCAGTGCTGGACAGGCTTCTCACCCACCAACATTTCCATCTGGGTAGGAAAAAGGACTCTGACTAGCTCATTAGTAACACAATAATCTAGAATGCTTCAAATGAACTAAATTTGCTGTCACTTGAAGAGTTCCATCTAATTATATATATACATATATATGTATATATATGTATATACATACATACATACATATCTCTTATACACATCTAGATGTGTATAAGAGACAGGTGCTGGCCCTATCTTACTTTTCTTTTTCTTTTTTTTTTTCTTTCCAAGACAGGGTTTCTCTGTGTAGCTTTGGCAGTGCCTTTCCTGGAACTCACTCAGTAGCCCAGGCTGGCCTCGAACTCACAGAGATCCGCCTGCCTCTGCCTCCCGAGTGCTGGGATTAAAGGCATGCGCCACCACCGCCCGGCTCNATCTTACTTTTCAATTATAGCTGATACCACATGTAACATAACCTTGAGGTATATGTAAGACGAACTTTTAACCAGTCTTATTAATAAACACACAGAACAAGAAATAAGGGTGAAAATCTGACAGAGATCAGAGAAATTAGGAGCAAGCCACCACTAGCCTCACCTCGCCAATGCTGCCTCTACTTCCAAAGAGCGAAGCGAAGCGAAGAGAGTGACTTCCGGTCTAACCCAGCTTTTTATGCCTGTCCATCTGCTAACTCATTTCCTATCCTCACCAAGCTACATCACTCCCTGTCTTGTCTGCATGGACCTTCAGAACTCTAAGGCTGATGCTGGGATTAAAGGCGTGTGCCACCGCCCCCTTCCCCTAGTTCCCAATGTGACCTTGGAGTCACAGAGAACCAAACGGATTAAGGGCCTGTGCTAACTTACATGACTATTGTTTTACTACTAGTGGCTGGCTGCCCCATTTTTCCTCCGATCCTCAGATAAATTTTATTGGGGAACACAGATAAAATATCACCACAGGTATACATTCAATTAGAAATATACTAGTTGATTTTCCAATTTAAAAATTTTTTTAAAGTTTTATTTATTATGTATACAGCAGAGGGCNCCAGATCTCATTACAGATGGTTGTGAGCCACCATGTGGTTGCTGGGAATTGAACTCAGGACCTCTGGAAGAACAGTCAGTGCTCTTAACCTCTGAGCCACCTCTCCAGCCCCCCAATTTAAAATTTTAATGTACAGTCTGAATATAATTCTACCCAGAATTCCTTGTTTTTTCATTTTATATGGATGTAGATATTTGTTCTACTACTTCCTGAACTTTCAAAAAATTAAAAATGTACTTGTTAACTTACAGATGAGTCATAACTTCTTGATATTAAAAAAGTTTTATTTAAAAATGTTAAAAAGGGTACCTTTAGTAAAAATTACACATACCCACACACAAACACACACCCCACAATCCATAAAGATTTGGAGCAAAGTTTTTCAATATTTGATTTGGGACTATGGAATTTGTGAACCTCCTGGATTCTTTAAAAATAAATTTCTAGGTCCACTAAGATTTACTTAACTGGAATGTATGAGGAAGGGGTATAGGAGCTGATTTAAAAAAAAAATTATGTGTAAAAAAATTATGCGGTTTGGCTGAATGTTTGTCTGTGCACTATATGCTTGGCTGGTGCCTGAGGAGGCCTGAAGAAGGTTTTGGATCCCCTGGAACTGGAGTTACAGACAGTAGTGGACAGCCACTTGAGAGCTGGGAATCTGATCTAGATACTCNGGAAGAGCAGCCAGTGCTTTTAACTGTGAGCAATCTTTTCAGCTCCAGGTCTGAGTTTTTAAAATTCTGGGAAAATTTCCATTTGTTCTTTGAGACAAAGTCTTGCTGGCCTAGAATTTCCAATTTTTATCCTTCAGCTTTCTGAGTGCTTGGATTAAAGACATGTGCCACCATGTCTGGCCCCAGTGACTGCTGTTGTACTGAAGTTGAAAGCCACAGACTTGAAAGAAATACCAAGATGTAACCTCATATGGTTCCATGTAGGTATAAACTATATACTACAATGATTTAGAAAGTTGAGTCAAACACCATAATTGTCTGTGAGATAATCCAAGACTGCTGATGTGCTTGACAGAGCGTTAAATACTCTTTTTTCCTGCCTTGATGTTATCTTTTCCATCATGTACATTAAATGTTGATGGAAACACATAAAGGGAGTTCCAAGTTCAAGAGCGATGTTAACCCAATCCCAGATACATTTCAGTGGGGTTTCTTCATATCCAGCAAACATAGCTGGGTTTTCTAAAAGTCCCCTTGCAACCATCACACCTGCAAATTAAAGCACAACATATTTGTCCATAAACTAAGAATCCATGGTTATCAGTTCAAAAAATGCAAAAGTATTTATCAAAAAGTATTATTTTGAGATTTCAGAATACCCTTACTACAATTAATGAAATTCAACAAGAAATAAGTTGATTCTGGTGCCACTGTTAAACAAATTGTATTTATACAACTAATTTTAAAAAGACATCTATATTAATTGACTGTTTCTTTAGGAGACATCCATGTTGTCATAAATTGGGCTGCTTAAAGTTGAATCTATTTGCTCTCATCTAGCAACAGTTACCATAGGGCTGCTTGTTAATTATGTAAGGAGTAATGAAACTACACGGCAGTTCTGAGGCTCGTGTGGCCAACCAAGTTCAATAATTCTCATCTCTATTCTGGTATTCTAAATGTTTTTTAAAGATAAAATGAAACAAAACAAAAAAAAATAAATAGGTCATCTGTAGATGACTTTACTGGTCACTAGATATGATGGTGGCAGCAAAATGCTGCCATTGCCCCATCTAAAATGATCTACTGTTTCTAAGGAAAAGAGCTGACAGCATTATAATAAGATACTTAGCTTAAATTAGTACAATAGGAAAATATAGCTCAGTTTGAAACACAAAATCAAATTAACATCACTCCCCCATCCTTACTTTTCCATCCTCATTAAATGATAAAAAAAAAATCTCAGTATTTATTTCTTACCATCTGTCCCAGTCATCTGCCACACATTTTCTGCTTCTTTCAAGTTTCTTATGTCTCCGTTAGCAACTACAGGTATAGATACACTTTCCTTTATCATTTTAATGGCATCATAGTGGACTGGTTGGTGTCTTTCTTCAACGGTTCTTCCATGAACTGTAATCCAGGACACTCCTGTTGCTTCAGCCTTCTGGCAAAGATCTATGGTTCTTGTAAGGTCATGATGGATCCTATAATTTCAAAATTGCAGCTGTTCATAGCACACAGATTTTAATGCTAAAATAGCTAGGATACTTCATCTGCTACATTGCTTAGCTTCACCATNTTGTATTATCACTTCATGCCACTATTAACAAGGTTTTGTTGAGTGATCGTTTCCACTGAAGACCTCCGCTTTAGTTATTTGACTATGGAAACAATATGGTGACAAATGTCTTTCCCTTCTCCACTGTTTTTTCCTTATTAGCTCCGAGAAATTAAGAGCCATCAGCATACTGCCACAGAGGAGCACAAAGAGGTTATCCTAATACATGATGTGCATGCCTCTCAAATTGGAATCTTGGTTTCTTTTCTTTTAATTGTTAATATTAGTGCAAATATCGTTCCTGTTTTCTAGTTGGTGCCAGGGATGTTTCTTAGCCTTAGCTAAACAGTTTCTCGAGAAAGTTGGGGGGCTGGTGAGGTCTTTTAATTAGGAATATATTACTCTTTGTTAAGAAATAAGATTTCAGGATTATAATTTAAGAATGGGGTTTATGTTTGTTTGCTAGACAAACATCTTTCAATATTTCCACATACCAGCTTCCAATTTATTTAGGATAGATACCATCACATCACTAGACAAAAGGAATATTTTTAAACTTCCCAAGTAATATATTAACTTGTCAGTAGATTGAAATATTGTATTTACCTTATTTTAATTGAAACTGAAAATCTAGGATTTTCCACTTGATTTCTTACTTGTTTCACCATATCTTGAATGAGCTCTGGCTTGTTTATTAAGCAAGCTCCATAACCTTCTGCCACCGCCCACCTTGATAAAGCAAGCACAATAGGTAGATTGTAAACAACTAGAAGGGAAGCTAAGCCTCTAAATGTACTGTATCAGTCTTTCCTCTATCCAATGATCTGGAATGAAGCAGACGTTTACAGTTCATGGATCTACAGCAGGCCACTTAGCTTAGTTGGCTAGACTGTGGTCCTAAATAAAATTCACAGATCAACATTTGTTAAATGGGTCCATGAGATCAGGAAAACACTTGCCTAGACCAAAAAGTTTTTCACTAGCTAAGTGAGAGTATTAAATTAGAATTCATTCAACCAAAACAGATTAGGTGTTCATATTAACAGCAAATTTTTAATTACTTCAAATTTTTAAAATTCCAAATTTGATGTTTATTGTGCATAACAAAAGGTTTTATCAGTCTCAAGAGTAGAAAGATATTTTTTGGCTCACAACATTCTAAAACTAAGTAGCATATCTAATTCTCCTAATGAGTATACAAATGTCTAATCTGATTTGGCTTATTTGGCTACATTTAAAACTGTGATTTATTCTTTGGGCACATTCTGGCTATTGGCAGATAACCTAGTACAGTGCCAGCCCAGTAGCTTATTAAGTACATCCCATTCAAACTCAGTTACTTAAGTCCAATCAAGTAGCTGTGATACACAAAGGAAAAGGTGACTACAGTAAGGTAATTAATTAGGACAAAGTCAATGGTATATTTTAAATCACACAATCAGCTTTCAGAGAGTATACCTGGCATGGCATTAAAAACACATTTCTGGGATTGCTAACATTATATTTTCAAAGAATTAGCTACGGATGAGGTTGAAGGCAGAGCTACACAGAGTGTGCTTGTTCATTTTATCAGCTTGACACAAACTAGTCATCTGGGAACAGGGAACCTCCACTGAGGAACTGTCTCCATCAGATTGGTCTGTGGGCATCTCTGTGGGACATTTTCTTGTTTAATGATTGATGTACAAAGGCCCAGCCTACTGTGGGCTGTGCTACCCCTGGGGAGGTAGGTACCCTGGGATGTATAAGAAAACATATTGAATATGATGGTTTGAATGAGAATGCCCCCCCCCCCAGCTCATATATTTGAATGCTTGGTCCCCAACTAGTGGAACTGTTTGGAAAGGATTAGGAGGTGTGGCCTTTTTGGAGGAGGCATATCACTGGAGGTTTCAAAAGCCCACTCCATTTCCAGTTACCTATTTCTGCCTTACGCTGCTGGGTCAGATGAAAGCTCTCAGCTACTGCTCTCTTTCTGCCTTTCTCTTTCCACACCTTTCTGCCTGCTGCCATGCTCTCTGTCATGATGGTCATTACCTGCTGAAATTGTAAGGCCCCAACAAACTCTTTTATATGTTGCCTTGGTCATGGTGTTTTGTCACAAAATAGAAAAGTAACTAAAACAGAATTTGGTACCAAAAGTAGGGTACTGCTGTGAAAGGCCTGATCATGCTGTTCTTTGGAGGAATGTGGAAAACTTTGAGACTTTGGACTAGGAAAAGTGGTAGAATGCTGTAAGAGGAGCTTAACAGACCATCCTAGTAGTAGCTTTAAAGATATGATAGGATGAAAGGATTACTGAATCTACTTTTAAAGAGCAACAACTTGTTTAAAATGTTTTACATTGCTATGGATTTTAGTTGATTCAAATTGAAAGTTAATTTTATTATACTGTATGTATATTTCTACTCTTGTTTAAGGTGTGAGAACAATGTGGATTATAGAGTCCAAGAGGGTTCAGAGGGCTATATAAGCAATTGGGCTAGAGACCATTCTTGTGATATTTAGGTAAAGAATGTGGCTGCTTTTCACCTTTGTCCTAGAATCTGCCTGAGGCTAAACTAAAGAGTCTTTGATTAATGTTGTTGGCAGAGATTTCAAGACAGCCAATATTGACACTCTTGCTTTAGTCATTAGTAATTTAATCACTAGTAATAATCCTTGTGCAGATCTACAGAGAAAAAGAACAAGCAGGACATGAATACAAAATTCACACTTTGAAGAGAAAAAGAGTGCCTGGAAATTTAATGTTGGAGCCAAGGCCTGTGCTGAAAAAGATGAGGAGGGCAGAGGTATTAGATGGAATAAAGGGAGTAGTGTCCTTGGTGGGAGACTCCACCCAGCTAATCCTGCAACTTGTGAAAGGAAAATGCCTAAGAAAATTTCTATACCTAAAAAACACCCGAAGCTTAACAACTATGCAAATGTACTTCAAGAAGGGGGGCAGATTGCATCCCAAGGTGGCCACTGGACTTGGCAGCTTTAGCCATGTGGCTCTGGCTTCAGCTTCATGAAGAATATCAGAAAAAGGGCATTGTGGAAACTTGCTCTGTAGTTCAGGAGAGCCTCTGAGGCTAGGTGTGTGGCAGGGGAGTCCCTGCATGGAGGCCCCAAAAGGTCATTGTGTGAAGTTGTGAAAATGAAGGCTGGATTGGGATAGAGATGCCAGAGCCATAGGATGTCTGCCAGGGAGAGGTGCATACATGGAGTGGAACCAGCCCAAAGAAGAGAAGAGCATTGCAGTCAGCAAATCTGAAAGGGGAGCCATCTAAATCCTTTGATATTGGACATACAGCTACAGAATTTGGAGTTTGCCCTGCTGGGTTTCAGTCTGCTTTGGTCCAGCATTTCCTCACTATGCTCTCTTTCCCCCCTTTTGAAATGATAATGTACATTCTGAGCCATTGTATGTTGGAAGTATGTAATTTGCTTTATGACTTTACAGGAGGTTACAATTTAGAGACTGTCTTAGTTTCAGAAAAGAATTTTAGCTTTAAAACAGTTTTGAGACTGTGAAAGACTACAGAGTTTTGAAGTTGGACTAAATGCATTTTTTTCATAATGATATGGATATGGGGAGCCTATGCGGAGCAGGCAGTGGAATGTGGTGGTTTGAATGAGAATGGCCCCCATAGGTTCATATATTTGAATGCTTGGTTCTCCAGTTGGTGGAAATATTTAGGAAGGACTAGGAGGTGCAGCCTTGTTTAAGGAGGTCTGTCATTGGTGGTGTACTTTGAGGTTTCAAAAAACCATACAATTCCCAGTTAGCTCTCTGCCTCATGGTCGTATCTCAAGATGTAAGCTACTTCTTCAGTGCTATGCCTACCTGCCTGCTGCCATGCTTCCTGTTCACCCTCTGAATCTGTAAGTCCCTAATAAGCTCTTTCTTTTATGAATTGCCTTGGTAATGGTATTTTGTTATGGCAATAGAAAAGTAACTAGTTAACAGCAGAAAGTAAGCCAGTAAGCAGTGTTACTCCATGGTCTCTGCTTCAGTTTCTGCCTCCAGGTACATTCTTTGCTTTCCCTCAATCTTGGAGTATAACTAGGGAGTTGTAAACTGAAAGAAACCCTTTCCT
>LZPO01066276.1:149154-163226 GCA_001675575.1 Neotoma lepida
TGTATTTTAACATTTCAAAGGCTTTTTTGAGGATTCCCTATGCAATTCATGGGATGTTATAAAAGGCACATTTCAGGACATTACCTCCTCTGCATTAACTACAGATTTCTATAGCAATTCACTGGTCTGGGAATTGATGAGAAAGAACATTCTTTTATTATTCATTGGCATGTGGGGTGCATTCCCTGGTTGGGATCTTAGTTACAGAATTCTACTTTAACAACCACTTATTGATCTCATATATTTTCAACACCATTAGCAGCTGAACATACAAATCAAGCTATTTCTATAGCGCATGCCTTCTAGGAACCTATAATTTAGCGGGAGAGAGAGGCATGTAAGAAGAAAACAAAACAGTAGGATTAAGTATTATAAAAGAACCTATGCTTATGAGCAAGGATATGGGTGCACAGTCATCAAGGAAGGTTCCTTGGTTACAAGCTCTGAATGATGGATTAGGAACCATTGTTGGCATTCAGGCCCGCCAGTGTCCTGAAGTCATCTTATATAAAACCCCCTTTAAGAGGAAAAAAAACGCTTCCCCCTTCTTCCTTTCTCTTTCTCGCCATGAGGTAGTACACACCTCTGCTTTCTCTTTTTCCTTCTCTTTCCCTCTCCNCTCCCCGTTTAATAATAAAAATTTCCACGTGGATTCCATGTCTGCATGGTGTAACTTTCCACCACTCCTCGAAGCCACCTGGCACCGTCTATGTGGCGTATCTCTCTCACCCCCAACCCACCAAGGCCTCTCTGGTACAAAATTGGTGCCGTGAAAACTTGGCAGGTTCTCGGGGCAGTTCCTCAATCTGAGGAATGCTGGGACCCTGAACTGGACTGTCTCCCATTCCAGCTTGCTGATTGCTCAACACCAGCAACAACCTTCTAAGTTTCAAATGGGTGCTGTCCACAATCCCATAGCTCATTTAGACCCTTCTGGCTTTTGGGACAGGATTCCTGACCTTCTCCTATGGATGAGACCCATCTTTGAACTCGATTTTTTCCTTACCTCCTGGCCTCTTTGAAAGGCCTGGTACCAGGTGTTGAGTCTCCTCTGGCTTAGCCAGNCCAATCCGACCCCTGTTGAGTGTGGTGAGAACCCTCTTTTAAAGGTTTGGTCCTTGCTGTCCTTCCTCTAACCCTGGGGACGCCCAGGGCTACAGGCTGTAGTGACTCCTTTCCCCCTCTCATCCATGGTATATTTTTCAGGACATCTATGGCTAAGGTAAGCGATCAGGGCCTGCCCCTCCCAAGCCCCCACTCCAACATGGTCTTTTACTCTTGCTTTCCTCCTTCCTCAAACCTCTTCCCCTAACTCTGCTGCGTGTGGGGTGTTTACTTGGTGGCATACCTTGGCAGGGCCCACCAAAAGGTACCCACTTACTTGCCTTCACCAGCGGCAGATCTGCTCCCTCCCACCTGTAACAAGTTTGCTTTCTTGTTCACCAGAGGCTTTGCCTTCCTTTCAATACCACCACTTGGGTCTCTGGTGGGGCTACCTCCCTCTGACCATNCCCCTGGATGTGAGACTGGCCTCAGTGTTTCTTGGGCCAGACAGTCAGGGGAACCAAGAAAAAATTCTGCACCTTCTTCTTCTCCCTTTCTTCTTACTCAACTCCTGTTTACTCCTGTTTAATATATCTCTATGTGTATGTGCATGTAACTTGGATTTACTTATTAAAAAAAATAACACCACCACGTTTTGAGCAGCAACCACATGGCTCTCCTCCATCTTGGCTGGTGACTTCATCATGCTGTAGATGCTACATGGCTGGCAGCTATCTTTTACTCAGGTTTACTAAAGTTAAAAAATAACATTTAGCCCTGCTGGCCCCTCTGTTCATTTTATCTCCTTCTAGAGTAAGGAAGCAACAAGCCTCAAATATTTGGGATTGGTATGGAGTTTTTGTATGATGATAGAGATGTAAAGCTATATTTGATTCAACAATGGTTTATAGTACACTCTATTTGGTAATAGAAATTTAAATTTATAAAGATCTATTCACAGATTAACAAAAGCTAATTTAGAGATTTTACACCTATGTCTTTGCCAAACGTTCAACACCAAGCTTCTAGAGAATTTAAATAAATGATGTCATATGTTTGATAAATGGGGTATCTGATAAACAAGACATATATTCTATGATGGAATTTCTGGTCCCCCNAGAGGGTCCTTTTCTTAGAGGGTCCTTTTCTCAGAATTGGGCTGCACTCTGACTCACAAGCCCCTTTTCTCCTGTTCCCATTCAGCCCTGGGATCTTCACCCGTCACTCTTCTTTGCCTTCTCAGGAGACAGTAAGTCTTATCAAAACTGCTAACATATTGGAGACTGCTAGGGAACGTAAGCTGATAGTCAGCCATTCATATCTAATGGACAGACAGTCCTCAAATGCTCAGAGATCTGCAGAATGTGGCATTTCAAATGTTTAATTAGAAAGCTTTTCATAATAGAGAGACATGCTGGCCTCTGGCAGCACCTTTATTTCCTCCAAAGAAGATGGATGGCCTGGAACTTGCTCCAGAGTGGCAGCATCAGCCACTGAGATGGGCACAGAAGAACCTCCCCCCAGAACATGCTCCAGAGTGGCAGCACCAGCCATTGAGCAAAAACTGCCTTTCACCTCAACAGTAGCCTTTTGCTTCAACTGCTGCCAGGGCCTTCTTCAGACCATGGACAACAGAACTCTGAGAACCCATTGCCTCGTTTTGCCTAGATAAAGTGGGCTGGTCCTCCCTACAAGTTCCTACCCCACAACTGTTGGATCTTCTGAGGCCTGGCAGCTGAAGACTGATGCTCTTTCCCTGAGACCTCTGCCCTCAACAACCATGGAGGACCCTGGGGTGGCTGTCTAGGTAGCCAGCAAGTAAGTCTGTCACTTTCAATTGCTAACTCAGGTAAAATTTATCCTTCTCAGATCTTTGATGTAATTTGACAACCAGGTTTTGTCAGTTCAACAGCAGCAACCAAGGCTTCAGCTGCCTTTTCAATCCACAGACTTCTTGGTACAGGANAAACCAGTTTCAGATGTAACTTCAGAGGTTCAAAATTTTAACACTGATAAATGCAGTTTTGATAAACTGATAGAGCACTGACTACAGACAGTCTTGGGAGTCCTTAAATTTCTGTGGACTTTACTGGCCCCACCTTTTAGAGGCAGGTTAGCATTAGGGAGGGCAGGGAAGCTTCCTTCCTCCTTCACTCACTCAACAATCTCCATTCAGTAAATGTCCTCTGGTTATAGATTTAAAGATGTTTCATTGGGTTGCAACCAGGCCCTAGAAAATGTTCATACCTTTTAACCCAAAGCCATAGCTTTTGCTATGACACCAAGATATAGGTCTGTTCCAGTTGTTTTTATAGACACAGGTTTCTGCACAGACCCACCCCTCCTTCCTTGTGCCAAGGCCATCTCAAACACCTTTGCATCAACCAAGGACACCAACCGGGCGAATACTGGCAGGTTGGCTTCACCTACACGCCCACTCATAAAAATTATATTATCTCCTAATTTGTTGACACTTTCACAGGATGTATGGAGGCATTTCCCACCTTCAGAGAAACAGCAGATATGACGGCTCCTGTACTGTTGATTTGGTATGCCATCCCCCCAAGCTTCTGGAACATTACTGCTGCAACCTGCCTTCTCAGCTTCCTCAAGGGATGTCCAGGATGACAGCTAACTGAATGCTTCTTTACTCACACCTCCTGCTGTGCGTGACTCCCAACTTCCCCTTCCCACTTTGCCCCAAAATTAGCAGGAAGCAGCCTCCAGAATTCTGTGTCCTCATTCCCGCCCTTCCACTTGCTATCCGTAACTCACCTTTTTATAATCAAAACCAGAGAAATGTTGGCATTCAGGCCCACGCCTTAGGAACCCTCCCAGTATTCTTAACATCATCTTATGTAAATCCCCCTTTAAGAGGAAAAAACCCTCCTCCCTTTCTTTCTTGCCATGAGGTAGTGCACACCTCCACTTTACCTTTTTCTCTCTCTCCCTCTTTCTTTCTCTTTCCCTTTCCCCTCCCCCTTTAATAATAAAACTTTCCATGTGGATGCGGTGTCTGCATGGTGTGAGTAACTTTCTACTGTCCCATGCTGCCCCAGCATGGCATGTCTCCCTCATCCACCAACCCACCGAGGCCTCCCTCGAGATGTTTTACAAAAACCATGAACTGTAGTTTGCCAGGTGTGTGTGTGTGTGTGTGTGTGTGTGTAAGAGAGAGAGAGAGATACAGGCTGCATGATTGGGAAAGATATTCTAGGTAAGTAAGTTCAAGAACAAGGCATGTTCAAACTCTAGGAATTTAGGGAAAGAGAGGCTATAGATGTATTAGCCCCTAGACTGGGGATTCTCAGTACTTGTATGGCTTTTCAAAACATAAAGAGTTTCTAATTAAGAAGGCTTAAAGTGGAGCCTGGAAACATTCATTTCCAACAAGTTTCCAATGATGAAGTCAACACTGCCTGGGAATTATATTGAAGCCATTATTTTAGGCAATGAGAGTTATAAAGAAGGACTGTGAGCAGGGAAGGGACATGATCAAATTTGTATATTAGACAAGTCATTTTGGGCTATTAGAGGATAGTCTGAATGAGAAAAGACTACTAGCAACAAGACAGGGATTTATTNTAATAAATGAGGACAGAAAGGCTGGTGGTCTTAAGAGCGGCTGACTTTACATTTTAATAAATTATTGACAGTGTAAAAGACAGTCCATATTGTGATTTTTAAAATACTAAAGGCACTTAAAAACTAAAGGATTATAAAGTATAACTTCTGAATGTTTCATCTAATTATATAATATATATATACATACACACACATACACACACACTCCCCCCACCCCCATAAAGTCAGCAAACTACAAGTTTTACATACCTTGGTTTGTGGTAAATTCACTATCTCTGGCTTTTACAGATCTGACAAAATCAGCGGCAACTATCATTGGTGTATAACACAGGTCACAAGAGTATTTTCTTACTAGTGTTCTAAAAGCCAACCTGGGAAACATATAAAACTTTAATCATGAATTTAGAAAATCCTTGATGCATATGCAATTGCAAGTTCAATTTAGTCAACTTATTAGAGAACTTCTTTCTTGGATGCAAGAGATGTACTTTCACCTAGTCTATCTGTTAAGTATGACCAAAATTCCCAGTACTTGTGTTTTTGAGACTGAGTCTCACTACATAGCGCAGGCTGGCCTGAAACTCACAGAGATCATCTTGGCTCTGCTTCCTGGGGATTAAGGACGTGCACCAGGCTAAAACTTCAAAACTATTTATAAAACAATTATAAGCCAGGCTAGTGCTTGAATTTTCATGAATTGAAAAGTCCATGAATTTTCTTTTTGCTTTAAATATATAAGACTTGGGGCTTAAGTATCTAGCCACCTTGAATCAGTAGTGAGTGAAGATAAAAAGGGCCCAACGTAATTCTTCTACCCTATAAAGTATCAGGAAAAGAGAATCTTTGAAAGACTGAAAACATACAAAATAGCAACACAATACAAAACTCTACAGACTCACCTCTGTTAGGAAATGTTAGGTGGGGAGCCTAAATTTTCACTTTTGTAAGATGCCCTAACATCTCATGGTGATAGTGTTCAATCAGGCCTGGTAGGTATATGAAGCCTTCACTCTTATTGGCTACCAAGACTACCTTTTCCACTGCTATCAGTGGAGATCACATGTAGAGCATGCATTCCATATGTATGGTATTGCATAGTACCAAGGCTCCCATTCCTCTCTTGCTGGATGTTATTGAAAGGAGGTCTTGTGGAGAGCCAGGACTTCAGTACTACCCAGTAGCTTATGAGGCAGAACTCTCACTTCTGTCCATACTACCAAGGGACTCCTTATCTCCCAGATGTACACAGAAGGCAAGCTGAGAATCAAGACATAATGCTCACAGTAGTGAGGTGAAGTCTCTCCTTTCTCTCTGAGCAGCATCAGGATAGCTGACTATATCAGAAGTACAATCCATTATATTCTAAAGAACATANTGATGAATATAAAAATAATGGTTATATCAACTGATATGGAAATAACATTAGACAAAATATCCTTATACAATATTAAAAAGTCACAAAAACAGAATTGTAAGCCACTTCCTTTATTTGATGAAGACTATTCATAAGACATCATCCAAGACAGGAGCAAGGAAAGAATGTCTGCTTGCACCCCTTGCTAAGATAGTGGGCACTTCTAGCCAGTGCAGTAAANCATGAAAAAGGATCTTTTAAAAAATTCTAATTAAGTTACAGATATCAAATTAAAAATACGATACTAGGGTCCAGTGGAATAGCTCAGTGGGTAAAAGTGCTTGCTACAGAAGCCTGACAACTCAGATCCANTTCCCAGAACTGACATGTAAGTTGACCTCTGACCTCACATGAGAGAATGAGAGAAGTAGCACATATGCCACCCCAGTTCTCACTCGCCCCTTTTTTGAGATAGGGTTTCTCGTTGTAGCTCTGGCTGTCCTGGAACTCACTTTGTAGACTAGGCTGGCCTCGAACTCACAGAGATCTGCCTGCCTCTGCCTCCCCAAGTGCTGGGATTAAAGGCATGCACCACCACTGGCAGGCTCCCACCCCTCTTTTATACACATTCTAAAACAAATTTTTTATGCTTTACATCCAAAACACAATTTACACAACTTACAACAGTAAGTTGGGCTTCAAAAATACCATTAAGATGAAGAGATGAGCTGGGCGGTGGTAGCACATACCTTTAATCCCAGCACTTGGGAGGCAGAGGCAGGCAGATCTCTGTGAGTTCGAGACCAGCCTGGTCTACAGAGCTAGTTCTAGGACAGCCAAGGCCACACAAAGAAACCCTGTGTATTGAAAAACAAACAAAACAAAAGATGAAAAGACAAGCTACATACTGGGAGGAAACATTTGCAAACCACATAGGAGTAGCTTCTGGAATAATGTAAAGATGACAGTCCATAGCAAAAATGAGACACCTCAAAACCTATTCAGAATGGGCTGAGCATTCAAATAAATATTTCTATAATGAAAATAAAAAAAATCAAGAAGCAAAAAGATGTTCGATATCATTAGTCATTAGGGGATGCAAACCAAACCACAAAAGTTTTACACCCAATGGAATGGATATAATGATTAAAAAACAGAATAAAATGACAAGTATTGTCAAAGGTGGGAGGAACTAGAACCCTTGTATATTGCTGGAGAGTAGGCAAAGGTACAGCATTGATAGAAAACAGTATATTTCCTCTGAAAAGACAACACAGAATTAACATGTGACCCATTTGACTCTATAGTCCCAAAGAACTGAAATGGTATGAGATATTTAAACANCCACATTCATAGCAGCATTATCTGAAATTGCCAAAAGGTGGAAACAATCCAAATGTCTACCAACAGATGAAAAGAGAAACAAATGTAGTATGTACACCTAACGGACTGCCTGTTCAACCTTAACCAAGGAAGAAAAGGCTGGCATATGGTATTATATGTATGAATCTTGAAATAGTATTCTTAAAATGCTAAGTGAACTAANCTATTCCTAAAAAGACAATTCTCAGCTACACGAGGCATCTAAAATAGNCAAATTTATAGAGAAAGGAAGCAAAATATGGTTACTAGGGGTTAGGGGTGTTAGGAATGAAGAATTATTGCTTAATGGGTACAGAGATTTAAAGGTCAGGCACTCAACACTTAACTGTACAAAATCCTGTACAGTTAAGAAACACTACTAGGGAAATTTCATATTGGTTTTGTCTTTTTTTTTTCTTTTTTGAGATAAGGTCTCAATATATAGCCCAGGTCGGCCCTGAAACTCAACAGTTCTCCTGTCTTAGCTTCTTTGAGAGGTGTTCATAAGTGTGTGCTACCATGCCTATTATGTGTATTTTATCACAATAAAAAACCTGTGAAAAACCCTCAAGAGTTAAAGAGCAATAATTAGAACATGGGCAAAGATATGAAGAAAAATTTCTTAAAAAAATATGTGGATGGCAAACAGATAAATAATATTTGACATCTCTAGTAATACAGGAAATAAAAATTAAAACCAAATAACACAACTCTACTGATCTATAAAATGGTAAAAATAAATGTTTAAAAGTTGGTGAGGATGAGAAACTAGACTACTTACATAGTAAGCAAGTATTTGGTCAAAGTGTAAAACTGTAATCTCCATTCTAGAAAAGTGTAGTAGTTAGAAAACAAAACAAAACAAAACAAAACAAAACAAAACAAAACAAAACAAACCCATGAATGAAATCACCTCAGGCCTGGCAATTTTACTACTGTGCTTTAGTCCCAAGATGCATGTTCACATAAGAACCTGCACATGTAATATTTATATCCATTTAATATCTACTGCATCCTAACACATTATCATTTTCATAGATATTAGGCTGAGGATGTAGCTCAGTTGTACAGTGCTTGCTTAGCATTCATGAGGCCCTGGGTTTGTCCCCAGCATTATTTTTAAGCTAGTCACAGTGGTATACAGCTGTAATCCCAGTACTTGGGATTCTGAAGGCAGAAGGATCAGCCACTAGCAAGTTTTAAGTGGCCAGGGATACATGAGACCCTGGGAAAAAAAATGCTTAGGTCACAAACATACCAGTTGAATATTAGCACTAGGACTCAATTCTAAATCATGATTCCAAAGCTAGGAGTTTGAAGGCCTTTGCAGTTGAGTAACTACTACAGTACTAGGGGGTAAAAAAATCCAAAAAAACTAGTACATATAAGGAAAATTAAATATTGGCTCATTAATGATTTAACAATACTTACTTTGAATATCGAACCATTGGAGCACAGATTTTTACCAGCTGTCCAGAATGAAACATTTCTATTGGGTCTTTTTTTCTTTCTTGACATATTGTGATTGGTATGGAGTCATTCCTCATGTATACAAATTAGTTTTAAATCTGAAAAAGACAGTTTGCAAAGAGAATACGTATTTCACTAGATGAAATAACATCATTGGGCTGGTCACACAGCTCTGTTGTATGGATGGGTATTTGTTTAGCCTGTGGCAGACTCTGGATTTAATTCTCAGTATTGGAAAAACAAAACCCTATTATTCTAGCAATTTCATTCACCAATATTTTTCATGGGGCTTGCATACTCAGAGGATCGTGCCAAATTCTGCCTCTACTTATAGGATCAATAAATGCAGATACTGAACATGGTAGTTTTAGAGAAATAAGATATGGAAAACCTCTAGATTTTCCCTCTAGTGTTTATCATGTCACGATTTTGCTTGTTACTTTTTTGCTTGCTGTTTGAGACAGGGTTTTTCTGTGTAGCCAGGTTAGCTTTGAACTGGTAATTCTCTTGCCTCAACCTCTGGGGTATTGCAATTACACTGGTGTGCTTCCATGTCCAACCTCATATTACTTTTCATTTTATCCATTTTATTTTCTTGATAAACCAAGGAATTTGACTTGAATTACTTCCCATACAATACTGTGTATGACGGACAATCTGAAATATTTCATTCAGGAAAGTTAGGTGGCATTAACAGAACATTTGAATTGCAAAATTAATCCTGGTATTTTGGGGCTGGAGAGATGGCTCAGGGGTTAAGAGCATGTAGTTGTTCTTACAGAGGACCTGAGTTCAGTTCCTAGCACCCAGGTTGGGAGGATCACTTGTATTTCCAGCTTCTGGGATCCAACACCTCTGGCTTCTGAGGGCATTTGTACTCATATGCATATACCCACCTACAGATACACACACACACACATACACACTTAAAAAAATAAGAAATCTTGATACTTTTATTTCTAATTTTTGGTGAATTAGAAGGCAGATAAAACTTCATTATTTAAAAAATGTAAATGTATTACCAGTGAAGATTTCAGTTATCACCAAATAAATGCATCATAAATAACTGTTTTTTTTTGTTTGTTTGTTTTACGAGACAGGGTTTCTCTATGTAGCTTTGGCGGCGCCTTTCCTGGAACTCACTAGGTAGCCCAGGCTGGCCTCGAACTCACAGAGATCCCGCCTGCCTCTGCCTCCCGAGTGCTGGGATTAAAGGCGTGCGCCACCACCGCCCGGCCCACAAATAACTTTTATACCCAAAGTGCAAGTGATAAAATTGTTTATATTCCATGTTGTACTTAAAACTCTGATTTCATAGTGCTTGTTGTTTTTTTATATTTTTGCCTCTGTATCTATCTATAGCCAGATAAAAGCTATCCCTATAAAATGCTAATTATTCAAAATTTAGTCTTTAACCTTTAGCAGTAACCTGAGGAAAACATGGCCAATATAGTTAAGGATGTCGTATCTTGCAAGAAATTCAAGTAACAGAGGAAAGGGAGTGTAAATAAGCTGCATCAGAGATGGTCTGTAGTGCTAAGAGAAATAAACACTAAAAGAAGTTCATGACAAAGGAGGAAAGAGTCTCAAACATTACAGAAATGGTAAACACTATGAGGCATTGAGTGGCAATGATGTCATTACTGACTTTCTCAATCATGATTTCACTTTTACTCATTCTTGTGGTCAGGCAAAACAGCAAAAAAAAAAAAAAATCTCAACCTAGTTCAGAAAACATCACTAGTTTTGATAAAATATATATCACAAACGACAAGTCATTAAGGCAATACAAAATATTCAACAGTCAGGGGAAACACAGTATTTAATTTAAAACTTTATTTTGATCCTTTATCAGTCACTCTTAGAGAGATCAATTAAATGGCTCTCTGGGCTTATGGGATGAAGGTATTAATATTTTATTTTAAAGTTCTCCAAAGCTTGCAGCTATGCTTGAAAGACCAGAATAATTCTGCTTAAACTGGATAGCACCAGGCACAAATATTGTGCTCAATATGCTTCTACACCTAGAATTCAGATCATGCTATTCGTCGTTGATGATTATAAACAAACTAGTTTTGTATAATAGGAACACTGAAATCTAATGTGAATCTGGACATGCTACTACCTCTGGCAACCGATCAATCCTGTTTGTGTCACAACTGAGGTCAAACACATAGGAGAAAGTCTTAGGCGCTGTTAAAGGAATGCAAAACACAGTGTAGTTCGAGACCCGCTCACCTAAGTAGCAACGAATATTTAAATGTTCGGACGTCTAAGGTACTTAGGGCAGCGTTTAGCAACTATTCTTCCTTCCCCAGCATATCCCGCCTGCTACCCCGGCTTGGCACAGGTAAGGCTGGGCAGCCTTTAGCTCCCACGTGCTGGGCGAGGAGGGCCGTGAAGCACCCAGGAGCCTTCTCAGGCCAATACTTGCGTTGGAGATAGGCGCGGTGGCCACGTCTCAAGCGGAATGGGAGAAGGGCCGTGCAGCAGCCCGTCCTTCCTTGNGTGCCGGGACTGCAGCTCTGGGAACCTACAAACTCGCCCCGGGCTGGCCAGGCGGGCGGCGCCTTGATTTTGCGTCATTAGGGGGCGGATCTATCTCAGACGTCATCAATCCGGCACTTGCCAACATGGAAGGTGGAGATACCGCCGTTTCCGTGGCAGGCTGTGGGGCTCCAGGTTCCGCAGCAGTGGTCGCGACCGTGCGGGAGCTCTTGCAGGACGGTAAGGCGTCGGACGTGGGCCAGGCCTGGGTAGTTGTACCCTGCGCGGAGGCTGAGGACTCCACCGGTCGCTTTGCACGAAGTTTTCCAGTCTGGACGTGGCCACTCCCCTCCGCCTGGCCCCTTGGCGTCAGGGATTGTCCTGGTCCACTGGTTTCCCCAGGGATGTGCTCCTCTCTTCCGGTGGGACACCTGGTTTCTAACTGCTCTCGCTTGAACTCGGTCCTGAAGCGCTCAGGGCTTCTCTTTAAGTTCCGGGACCCTGCACGCCACGGTCTAGGCTGACAGCCCCTGCCCAGTTCTTGACCAAAGAGTGTAGTGTCTTCGTCCAGAAGTGTAAACTCACCCTAGGTGACAAACCGACGTGAAAAGGGGAGTTGAAAACACCTGCGTTAAATATTTGGGCTGTGCAGGTGCCTCATACAGTGTTATTATCCACGCGTGTCGAATACTGAGGTTAGATTTATTGGTAGTTGGGAGAGAAATTGTCCCAAGTATATGACTACTGTAGTAGTCTTGAACAATTCAGTTGTATTAATGCTGAATCTGAGAGGTGGATCAAAATTCAGATTGCAAAAGGTATTAAGCCCCTTCCACCCTCTTCACCCCTTCTTTCATATATTAAAAGCATTTACATTAATCACTTAAATTTCTTTTTTTTTGAGACTGGGTCTCTACCTAGCCATGCTGTTCTGGAACTCACTGTGTAGATCAGTTTGGCCTCGAACTCACAGAGATATGCCTGCCTCTGCCTTCCTTCCCAGTGCAAGGGATCAAAGGCGTAGGCTACCGCGAAAAACGTCTTTTTATATCCCACAGAGCTGCATACAGTAGGTTCAGATTTTTTTTTTTTTTTACTTGAACAACACTCTAAGTGTGGCTTATAAAGAATCAAAGTAATAAAGTTTTAAATTACTGTGTTTCCCGACTGTTGAATATTTTATATTGCCTTAATTATTTGTCTTTTTGTGATGTATATTTTGTCAAGAATGATGATATTTTCTGAGCTAGGTTGTGGTGGATCCTTTAAAGTTTCTGCCTGTTTCACCTTATCCTTGTGTCTTAATTGAAATTCAAATTTAACCATGTTTCAAATTCCTGAAATATATAAAGTTTCCACTCTCAAATACCTTACTGTGTAGAGCTATAAAGGTAGTTCCTGTAATAGTGTAGAAGAGTATAGTATGATTGTGTACACAGCCAAACAATAATACAGAGGATGATAGCAAGGGGTTAGAGTTTGCTTAGGGAGTGTAAATAATGCTTTCCCAGGTGTTGTTAGTTTTGAAGTGGAACTAAGACCGCCCCAGTTTATATCCCTTGATAACACATTCTAAACAATGAGTATGTATTTCACTAGGACACATTCCAAGAATTATAATTAGGTTTTGGATAGTAAATAGTTAATGTGCATCCTATATTTCCCTACTTAACAAAAATTCTCTTTGTCATCTTCCACAGTGATTATTTAAATCTACATTTACTTTTTAAAAATCTCTTCTTTCAAACCCCTGGAATTTGTCACATGTGAACTTTATTAATTGCTATCTAGCCCTTAAGCTTATCCTAATCTTAGAATCATACTTGCATGTTTTTTTTTCCTTTTTTCAATTTCAAATACAACAATGTAATGGCTCTGCTTTCTCTTATGGACAGTCCCTCCTTTTGTGCTCTGGAGTTTATCCCTGTCTAGAGCACAAACACTCCGACTCTGTAACCTTAAAATCATGCTGCTAAGGTCCTTGGTGGTTCCTGGTAGAGAAATCAAAACTTTTGGTTCTTATCCCATTTAAGTTTGTAAAGGGCTTGGCTCCTTTCTTGAAATAACTCTCTAATATGGTATCAGGTTGTTTTTCTTTTTCCTAAATCTGTAGGTGCTCTTCTCCAGTTTCCCCAGATGTACCTGAAAAATTGAACATTTCTCTCAGTAACTGATCCACTGTGTTCACTGTGTTGAGGATTTGCCTGAGGATAGGATTGATAAACTTGGTGAACACATAGATGCATAGTTGGAAAATTTGTGAGCACTTTCTTATTTGCCTCTGGTAAGAAGAAGATCATAAAAGAGAAAAAATTATGTGATTTATTTCAGAATATCTATCATTAAATAATCTAATGGCCATTTTCATCTTTTATTGTTCATCTTTGGGAGATCAAAGTTACAGTTGACTACTTCTGTTAAACTGTTATTTCTTTTGATTTAGTCATTCTTCCTGTTTTTTTACCCCAAGCAGCCTTCAGTATTTTTTTTATACAGTTTCCCAGGTTTTGGTTCTTCCTGAGTTCTGAACCCTATATTGTCTGTTTCTGTTTATTTTTTTCTTTTTCATTCTGAAATTTGTTTCTAAATCATCTAGAGTAAGCTGGGAAGTGAGAACCTCAATTGAGGAATTGCCTCCATTTGATTGGCCTATGGACATATCTACCTTTGGGGTATTCCTTCCTTCCTTCCTTCCTTCCTTCCTTCCTTCCTTCCTTCCTTCCTTCCTTCCTTCCTTCCTTCCTTCCTTCCTTCCTTCCTTCCTTCCTTC
>LZPO01066276.1:163372-178399 GCA_001675575.1 Neotoma lepida
AAAGCAAGCAAACAAATCAAAACAAAACAAAAAAAACCCCTCTCCACTCCTCCATCTTTCCTGCCTCTCCAACACCTCTTTATTCATCCTGGTGGCCTTGGGAGCTTATGTGTCACATAAGTATACTATTTTGTTCTATCAGCTTTATTAGCAAATGTTCATTGCAATCAGTCACTGGTCTGATTCAAGCCCTCTGGTTTCTGGTACACCATCATCACTGGATCCTTACCAAAATCCCTTTGGGATATCCTGAGGCTGCCCCAAGTCATGGAAATCCTGTGGGTATTGTTCCACAGCACCAGTCCCTTCANGAGCTCCAGAAGGTCCTAGATGGGTAGCTGTTAGGGTGGGCCAACCCAAGGCCCANCTCTCGGCCTGGGTGATAGCAGAGCTGGTCAGTCTTGGACACTGGGTCACTCACCTCAGGTGAGGTGGCAGAGTCAGCTCTCTTATGCCCATACTCTCGGGGTCAGTTCTCTTTTGCCTATGGCAAGGTGTGGGGCCAGCTCTCCCAAGTGTGTGTGTGNGGGGCGGGCAGCTTCTTTCTGCAGTGTTCAGCGAGAGGCAGGGCCAGCTTTCTCAGGGCCAGCAAAGGGTGGGGCAGGCGCATGCCCTCTGATTTCATTATGCATGATTCCTATGGCCCCCTGAGTTGACACAGGCCACAGACATCAACACAGACCCCAGCTGCAGCTGGACCATGGACTCGGACATGATCTTTGGCAGCAGCTGGATCTGGCTGTCACTGTTGCCCCTGGTGGCAGTGCAGGCCACTCAGATGGGCATATCTCCAGTGGCAGCATGGCCCTCAGACACTAACATGGCCCTAGACAGACCTGGGGCATCTGCATGGTCTTTGATGGCAACAGGAGCCTGGGACATCAACATAGACCCTGGCCATGGTAGGGCCACAGACCCAGACATGGCCGTCAGCTGCAGCTCTGGCCTGGATGTCATCATTGCATTAGGTAGCAGTTCAGGCTACTCAGATATGTATGGCCCTGACTGCAGCACAGCCCTTGGACACCGTCATGGACTCAGGTGGCTAACCTGACCCTGGGTATCTATATGGCTCTTGGTGGCAGCAGGAACCATGGAGTCCACCAGAGACCCTGGCTGCTATAGGGCCACAGACCCATACATGGCCCTTGGCAGTAGCCTGGGCCTGGACAACACCATAGCCGCAGGTGGCAGCACAGGCCACCCAGATCTGTATGGCCCTGGCTGCAGCATGACCCCCAGACTCAAACAAGGCCACAGGTTGGGGCATTTTCTTAATTGCTAGTTGATGCAGCGGAGTCCAGTTCACTCTGGTTAGTGCCATCCCTAGACAGATGAGCATTAAATAAGAAAGGTAGCTGATAAAGCCTGGGGGAGCAAGCCATTAATCAGTGTTCCTTTGTGGTTTCTGCTTCAGTCCTGCTTCAAGGTTCTTGCTTTGAGTTCCTACCTTTGCTTTTGTTGATGATGGGCTATTTCCTGTAAGCTAAAATAAACCCTTTCCTCTACAAGGATCCCTCTTTTGTCACAACAGAAAAGAAAAGTAAGAAAAGTTATCCTTACTTCTCTTCTAAATTATAGAACTATATTTTTAGCTGCCTACTGGAATTCTTGTTTTGATAGTAAACAACATATGAACAAATAGTACATATTCTATGAAAACATTAAGCAAAGTAAATTTTTTTCCTATTCTTGAGTCTTTTTTTCTGATTGTCACTGTTACTACTTACTGTTGGTAGTTTGTTAACTGAATGTTGATACTTTTGTAGGTTGTGAGGCTCTTGGAGGAAGTTTGTTTCTCAGCTTCATATATTTAATACCTAGGGCATCCAGCTTAATGCAGAATTGAGTTCCTTTTATCAGATAGAGAATATTCCACCAATTAATTTGGTTTATTCTACCTAATCACCATTTCAGCTTATCAAGTCCTACCCATTATCATGTCCAAACATTTGCCAAATGTGACGTTTGCTTGACATTCTTAAGTGACATTCTCTTATTTGGATCTTCCTTATGTCACTTGAGCTGTTAACACAGTGCTGTGCTTTTGTGACCTCTCTGATTCTACTCCATGGGAAGATTTATTAGTAAACCAGCTGCCTTGAAAAGTAAGATAAGGCCTGGTTTTGTTAGTATTTGTGTATTTCATGGTGTAAACACCCCTTGCCAGGTGTTTTAAAGGCACCTACATATAATACTATCTGGCTCAAAGAACTCCTGAAAATATCATAGTTAGCTGCTAAAAGCTAATAGATACTAACTCAAGCACACTGCTGTATAACAAATTCCATTTTAGTTATTCTCTGTTCCTGCTAGAATTATTGTTGTAGAATACAAAACTGATAGTGCTCTTGTATAGCTTTAGAACTATCAGTAGCATATAAATTGAATATTTTTNACATCTTATAGGCATTTTATCAAACTGCCTTCCAGCCTTCCNTTGAAACTTCATCTTTCCTTTACATTTTCTGCCTAATATATATATGATTCTGTCATCAAGTTTTGCTAAACTTATTATCAAAACATGCCATTTTGACATTTTTTGGTGGTAATGTCTGGTAGGATTCTTAATTCTGAGAAAACCTTGGAAACTGGAAGAAAATATAATTTTCAGAGTTAGGGCCAAAGTGGTCATATTCTATTACTTCAGTTTGAGAGTAATTAGACTATGAGAACAGTTAAGACTGTTTTGCTCTTAGCACAATGATACTTTCAGATGACATATAGAAAATTCATCCAACCAGTACTGAGTACCTGCTGTTGTCTGGCCATGTTCAGGCCCTAGAGACGTGGTAATAAACAGAACAAACAGCTTCCCTTGGTGGAACATGTATTGTAATGAATATAGACTATAAAATACAAGTGAATTACAAGGAAGGAAACCACTGAATAAAAGATTAAAATCACAACTCTAACCTGTATTCCAAGAAAGTGAGATTATTGCTAGGAATAATGCTTAAGGAATACTGACTACTGATAATATTTATTGCTTCATATATCTCTACTCAGTGCATAAATACTGCTATAAAAATTGAATCTAAATTATGGATAGAAATAGGCTAACAAACTTACTATTGCGTTCAAATAGACTGGAAAAAGAAATGATGTGTTTTTTTTAACTATATATATATATATATTATCTGTCTGTCTGTCTATCTATCTATCTATCTATCTATCTATCTATCTATCTATCTATCTATCTGAAATCCATAAATCCTTAGATGAAAAACCAAAACGAAAAACAAAANAAAACAACAAAAAGAAACAGCAGAGCGGTTCAGACCCCTGGACTCAGCATCTATACTTTCTGCATTAGAATCCCATATAGTAACAATGGACAAGTTGCATGACTTATCTGCACCTGTGAAGTGGGGAAAATGATGTTTTCCCACACATCACTACTGTGTGGGGATTGACGGAGTCAGTACTTGGATTTAGAGCACCAACTAGAATATAGTATTCTCTCATGAGGATTGCTCCAATTCCTCCTCATTGTTCTAGGTAGCCTCTATAACAGTTCCTAATGCATAGAGGTTCTCAAAATATTCGAATTATGATTATAATTGATCTATTGCTTGATAACTGATATATTGCAGCGTTGATAAGTTTTCTTTTTTTCCCACTAGACTGTTATAGTGACTTTTTAAATGAAGACTTTGATGTAAAAGCTTATACTTCTCAATCTATTCATCAAGCTGTAATTGCTGAGCAACTAGCAAAACTTGCCCAAGGGATCAGTCAGTTGGATAAAGAACTACACCTACAGGTAACATCAATCTTCTGTGTCATAGAGATTATTCAGCAGAAAGTGACAGTTTATCCCTTTGTCATCTCATCATTGTTAAAACCAAATGTGTATTTCCATAAACAAATGCTTAACTTACCAGCATCACTTAATTACATTTTTGTGGCATTTTCTGTAAACTACTTTTTATTAATTGAAAACAAATTGACCTACCTTTCTGGAATCATTTGCTCTTTTTTAATATGAAGGTAATTCTTCATAGTACCTGAATAATAATAATAATAATAATAATAATAATAATAATTATTATTATTAATTTTACAGTGAATGTTTTGGGCAAAAAAAAGACAATTTTGATAATGATAACAGAAAATGGAATGGAATTTTGGAAGTAGAACTATATGAGTAAGTAGTATTGGGATGTCATACAGGAAGTGTTTTGACTTTGTAAGTACAAAGTATAACATTTGCTGAAATTATAGAAACTTAATAAATGTTGTGATAGGTAGAGCACATATAAGCATTAGGAGATACATCCTAAGCTTAGGTGTGCTGTTACAATTGACTTTCTTATCACTTCATTTCTTTGAATCTTAAAAAAAAATATGTCCTTTACTGACTAAGAAGATATTGTTGTAGATAAACTTAAAGGTTTTCTTCTATAATTGATAACTTTTGTAGGGTTGTTTTATAATCTACTTTGTTGGTTTGTTTGTTTTGTAGCTCTGGGAATTGAACACAGGGACTTGCATATGCCAGGCAAGCACCCTACCCACTGAGCTACATCCCCAGATCTCAAAATACATTGCTTTTTGTCTGAGTACTTATTGAAGAAATACTTAGATGAATGAATAAGTTTGTAAATAAATTAACTGTTTACCGAGAAATCTACATCTGTCATATCATGAGACATATTCATTGCACTTTTTATATCTGAGTTTCTTTATTAATGAAAAGAACAGCTTAGAAAGATTGAGATGACTTATTAAGGTCACTTCAACTTTAAAATTCTGATTACATGTTTAGAATACAAATATTTAGAAGACACTTAATGTCAGGTTTTGTGTTAGGCTGTGGAGTAGAGAAATAAGAAGATTCTCCAAGGACTCCAAGGATTAGTGACAGATACAGACAGAAATAGCCGTCAAGTGAAGCATGTTTTACATAGAGGGGTACAAGGTGTTTTTTTTNAATTATTATTATTGAAACATTTGATGTACAACTGCAGGAGAGATAATATACAAATATCTTGAACATAAATAGAGGTACAAATTCTTATCCTAATAGTGAAATGTGTCACTAAAGCATGCCCAGTACTTGGGCAAAACCAAAACTTATTTTATACTACAGTCATTCTAGGGTCTACAAGGTGTTTTTACAGGAGCAGAGGAGAATGTCCTTAAACTCTGCAGAGTTTCAGGGGATACGTTGTTGCAAGAGATACCTGAAATTTTGTCTCACTTTTATACTTGGTATATTTCTCCTTTCATGCAGTATTTCTTTGGTAGGAATTGATGAGAATTTTAAATTAACATTTCTTAGGAGGACAAGTTATATATATCTATAGGTATATGTAGGTATAGACATATATAGATATAGATATAGATTTAGATATGTGAGGTCAAAGTTTCTGAGTTCTAGTATGAGAGCTGAACCTACTACAATTTTTTTTCAGAAGCAAAATTTAGATAAGGCTTGACAAATAAAAGAGTACAGTTAAAATAATTGAAGCATCAATGACATGATTAAAGTTCTAAGAGTTTGTTATCTGTTGCAGCTTAACACACGAACTAGAATTGACAGTAGGCATTGAAAGCAGAAAGGTACCTAGCAGATAGTTGTTTATGGAGTTGTTGGTGACCAGAGGGGTTAAACTGAAGGAAGTATAGTTGCAGGTCAGAGTGTTGTCTCCTTTGTTACTGCTAAAATTTTGATTATGACTAAATCCTGGAATAATCAATATGGTTTCCTCAGCTGTTTGTGCATCTTCAGGTTACTGTTTACTAGCTGAAACAAACAGGAAGGTAGCTTTCTTTAAGTGTTACAGCTCTGAAGGGAAAGGTAGCCTGGCAGTCAGAAGCAAGGGAATACGTACAGCTCTAAAGGGAAAGGTATTCCAACAAAAGTATTATTGCTCTGTTGCAGTGGGAGATGGTTTCCCCAACAAAATGTTATGGTCTTTGCTCCAGGAAAGGTTTCACTAATCTAAGTGTAACAACTNTGCTCCAGCAGGGAGGATTTCCCTAGCCAGCGAGGTTGTCACAGCTCTGTTGTGCTCTGCTAAGTAGAAGTATTACAGCTCTGCTCAGCTTTCCCAGAGCGTAACAACTCTGCTCCTGCAAGGGAAAGTTTCCCCAGCCAAAATGTTATAGTTCTTCTCTGCTCTGACTGACAAGAGCCATTACAGCTCTGCTCTGCTAAGGAAAAGTTGCCCCACAGATGTCTAGCAGTTTTGTTCCACTCTGATGAAAGCCCTTGTGGCTGTGCTCTGCTCCAGTGAAAGTTGTTACAGTTCTGCTCTGCTCTGCTCCACTATGGCGAACGAAAGTCATTACAATAAACTTCACTCAAGAGAGTTCTTGAGAGGGAGGAATCCAGGAGAGTGGCTGCCTCTGCCAGGGTGGAAAAAGGCGGCCCCAAACTGGAAAGCCCCAAACTGACTTATATAGGGTTTCTTAGGGGTAGAGCTTTCCAGGGTGAAGATTTTCAGGGTGGGAATTGATAGGATCTCAAGTCCTGAGCTTGGGAGAAGCTCAGAGATTGATTGGATTTTGTGCTCAGGGATTGGTTGGTTTTCATGCTCAGAGACTGGTTAGATTTTAAGTCCTGAATAGGGTAGTGGCAGTGTACATTTCCTTGGCTCTGGTCTCAGAGCCAGGGTATTCTTTCACTCGTCCTTTTGATCCTACAGGGTTTATATAGGATTTCTTGGGAGGAGAAGGCACAGAGCTTTCCAAGGTGGAGATTTCCATCGGGGGGATTGGTGGGATTTTAAGTCCTGAACTTGGGCTTTTTACTCTCTAGGGCAAGGGCTGGGTCTGGGCATTAGGACATTTAGTGTTCTGTGGTTGGAACCTGGTAGTTGGATGTCCTCAGGGAAGGGGCCTGGCTACTCCACCCCTCAAGGGGCTTACACTTTCATCTACATCTTTTGGAAAGTTATCTGATTAGCAGCAAGGGAGTGTGTGAAAGAGTAATTTTTAGCTTTTCAGCCTTTTCAAAGTGTCATGAGAGATAAAGGAGAATAGAAAATTTTTCTTGTTAACACAGATACATTGATGATCACATCAATAATCTGGAGAAAATTCATTCTTTTGGTGGCAACCTGTCATGTTACTTTTCTATTGCCATGACAATACACCATGACCAAGGCAATTATGATAGAAAACATTTAATTTGGGGCTCTGGTTTCAGAGGGTTAGAGTCTATGAGCATCATGGCAGGGAGCATGGCAGCAGGCAGTAGGGCATGGCACTGGAGCAGTACCTGAGAGCTTACATCTGCTTCACAAGCATAAGGCAGAAAACTAACTGGGAGTTGTGTGGCCTTTTGAAACCTCAGAGCCCATCCCCAGTGACACACTTCCTCCAACAAAGTTATACCCCCTAATCCTTCCCAAACAGTTCCACTAACTGGGAACCAAGTATTCAAATATACGTGACTATCGGGGCCATTCTCATTCAAACCACCATGCAATTTTAGTGATAAAAGACAGAATAAAGGTAATACTTACATGAGGTGGTCATGATAGGAAAAGACTTAATAGAACAAATTTTATATTTAAAACAGTGCAAGATGAAGGACAAAGGTGATAGAATGACAGTGATTTCCAGAAGAGGCCAAAGTGAAGGCACCCATGAATGATTCTTTGCTGATGAGGAACTTGAGTATGCAGGCTAGATGGAGAGCTTTCTTACACTGAGAAAGGATGCAAAATCATAAGAATTTCCACAGTATTACTATTATTTGCATGATTTCTTTTTATTTTATTTACCTTTATTTTATGTGTATACATGTTTTGCTTTGCATGTATTTATGTGCACCATGTGTGTGCCTGGTATCTGTGGAAGCCAGAAGAAGGTCTTGGCTTCCCTGGAACTGGAATTACAGTTGTTAGCCTCTGTATGGGTGCTAGGAATTGAACATGGGTCTTCTATAAGAGCAACCAATGTTCTTATCCACTGAGCCATCTCTTCAAACCCATTGTATGAGTTTTAATGTACCAAGGAATTTCTTACATATGCTCTTTGACTCATACTCCCTCCCTCCTTTTGGTTATAGCAATCCACACTGCCCTAATTTCCACAAAAATATCAATCTTTCATAGGGAAAAGGATTTTCTGCGATACAGTGTGTAAGTATTACAGCTGTGAGGGAAAAGATATCCCCAGTGTAAGTGTTACAGCTCTGAGAGGAAAAGTATCCTGGCAGTTGGCAGCCAAGGAATAACACAAAGTCACACTGCACCACAAACCTCACAGAAGAGATTGGAAAAACACAGGAGGATGGCTGCCTCTGCTCAGGCGAGAAGAGCAGGGAACTGAGCAGGAGACAGGCTTCTTGGGGGTGGAGTTTTCAAGGGTGGGGATTGATGGGTTTTTAAGTCCTGAGTTTGGGCTTTTTACTCTGTAAGGTGGAGCGTGGCTACTTGTGTCTCAAGGGGCTGAGTTAGGCTTTTATGGCCTTTAGAGTGTTCTGTGGGCACAGCCTGGCAGGTCCGTAAGGATGGGCCTGGCCACTCGGGACTTACACAGGGAACTTGACACAGGGAGCTGTTCAGGGTTAGATAAGTACTGAGTGGTTTAGTTTTCAGGATGTCCCCTTAATGGTGCTGAATTAAGTCTAAGAATAAAGAAAAAACTTGATTTTGAAAGAATTCTTTAGAGGTAAAGCACAAGACATCAACAGGGATTATATCATTGTTTGCACAATTCTACTTACAAAGTTAGGAAAGTGGAGAGTTTGCTATGACCCAAGTTTGCATTTCCCCAAGATTCATATGTTGAATTTTTTTTAACTGCTGGGAATTGAACCCAGGCCCTCATGCATAGTAGACATGTATTTTCCCTAATAAGCTGCAACTGCATATATTCATATGTTCATATAAACATTGCAGCTGGGATGGAAAAGTATCCTGGCAGTCGGGAACCAAGGAATACCACAAAATCACTGTAAACATAGCAGTTTACAGCCCTGCTCCAGGGAAGGGGTTTCCCAGTGAAAGTATAACAACTCTTCTGCAGGGGAGGGAGGGTTTCCCCAGAGAAGTTGTTATGACTGCTCCTGAGAAGTGTTACAGCTCTGCTCTGCTAAGGGAAATTTCCCCAGTGAAAGTGTTACAGCTCTGATCTGCTCCCTCTGCTTTGCCTCAGCAAAGTGTTCCAGCTCTGTTCAGGGCCCTGGAGTGTAACAACTCTACTCTGCTAGGGGAAAGTTTCCCCAGGGAAAGTGTTACAGCTTTGCTCTGCTGCAGGGAAAGTTGTTAGAACTGGGCTCCACTCTGGTGAAAATGTCACACCATACAACAAACCTCACTCAAGAGATTTATTGGGAAGGAAGAATCCAGGAGGGTGGCTGCCTTAGGTGAGAAACAGCAGCAAACTGAGCAGGGTACAGACCTTACATAGGATTTCTTGGGGGTGCTTTCTAGGGTGTCTTGGGATTGGTGGATTTTTGTAGCCTGATTCTGGGGCAAGCTCAGGGATTGGTAGGATTTCATGCTCAGAGATTGATGGGATTCTGTGCTCAGAGACCTCAGGGATTGGTGGGATTCTGTGCTGAGGGATTGGTGAAATTCTGCAGCCTGACTCTGGGGCAAGCTCAGATATTGGTGGTATTTCAAGCTCTGGGGTCAAGTCAAGGTCAGGGTGTTTTTCCTTGGTCCAGATCTCAGGTCTAGTCAGAGGCAGGGTGTTTTTTCCCTTGGCCCTTTTTACTCTGCAGTTCATAGTTTGAAACAATCCCCAATGTGATCATTTGGAGGGGTGGGTTTGGGGGAGGTGATTAGTACCTTGCTAACCTGGCAGAGCCCCACAGGAGGTTGTTCATCTTTCCTCCATGTCAGGACACAGAAGGCACCACTGAAGATGAATGGATACTGGTTGCTTACACTTGATCTTGGACTTGAGCCTTCAGAACGATGATGATGAATCTCTTGTGTATTATCTAGGCTATGCTATAGTACTTTGTCAGTACCCCAAATAGACTAAGGCAGAGTTAGCACTATTTTCTTTTGCTCTGTATTGAACTATAAATGATTTATGTGTTTGTTACAACTCATCTCAAGCACACTTCATAACTTGCATGTGTATATGCATATATGTGTGTATGTATAGTATCTGTTTCCTTTATATACCAAGGGAGACCTTGGATTGTACCCTATGGTGATAGTTAATCAGAGCAAATGCTGATTTTTCATTCTTGATTTTTCAGGTTGTTGCCAGACATGAAGATTTACTGGCACAAGCAACTGGGATTGAGTCTTTGGAAGGTATATTTTCATTATCTGTTACTGTTAGATGGAGCTAGGTTAGGGACCCACAAGGTTTTTTGAGCTTGAGAGCTGGCTAGAAGGTACTTTTAAATTTTGTTGCCCATACGGACTCTGTTGTAGCTACTGAGCTTTACTGGAAAGATCTAAAGCAACCAACAGATAAGGTGAAAATAGACAAGGTGGCTGTGTACTAGGAAAACTTAAAATTTCATTAACTGATCCTTGAATTAAACCATCTGGGTTCAGATCACTTCTTGGGCAAGTTAGTTAACTTTGCTCTGCTGCAGTTATTTGTAACAAATATGCTAATGTGTACCTAAATGTTATCTTAAGGATTAAATGATTAAGGAAAATGCTCAAAAAAGGCTTGCATATTTGAGTATTCCTATAAGTCTTACTTAATTAAAACAATAAAAAAATTAGTGTTGTTAGAATAGGTAGTAGTGGAAGTAGGTGTGAAATTTTATGTATTTTTTCCTTTCTTTGACATTCTTATCAGTGAAAGTATAGTAGAATAATAACAGATCAGAGTTTTATTTGTGTGACTCATATTTGACTAATTCTTTTATGAACTTTTCAATTTTTCTTGATTACATTTCATAATTATGAAATGTTACTATTATGCTTTTGTTATTACTTGCTGTCTCAGAGTTTCTATTGATGTGATTAGAGACCATGACCAAAAGTAATTTGGGGAGGAAGGATTTATTTCAGCTTATAACTTTCATTTCACACTCTTATCACTAAGGAAAGTCAGGACAGGAACTTGAGGCATGTTCTGAAGCAGAGGCCATGGAAGAGTGCTGTTCAATTATTAAAATATTTCAGTTGTTCAACTTGTTCTCCATGGCTCACTCAGTGTGCTTTCTTATCCACCTCAGGACTACCTGTCTGGCATGGTACCACCCACTGTAGGCTGAGCTCTGCCACATTATCCCTTAATCAAGAAAATGCCCTTCAGAGTTCCTGTAGGCAATCTGGATGGAAGCATTTTTTTACCTGAGGTTCTTCTTCCCAAATAACTCTAGCATGTATCAAATTGTGACCCTTGTATTTTGATTACTATTATTAACCACATCCAGAGAAAGTTAAGTGATTTTATTTTCTACTCTGTTGATCAAATTCTTAAGGAAAAAGGGGTTTGTTTTCTATGAAGCAATATCCTTTCATCTAACAGTATTTCTCATGGTGCCAAAGAAATGAGCTTACTTCAGAATCCCTGGTGTTTCTAAAGCACCCTGGGAAAGAGCTTAGCATTCTGGGAAATGATAGTTTGATTGTTAACTTGAAAATCTGAAGAAGTTAAGAGTCTCTAAGTATTAATAACGCTAATTATTTTTTAATTTCTTAACTTTTTTAAAGATTTTCTAAGAACAGTAATATTTTAATGATAACTTTGAAAGCAAATAATATAATTTTGACTTGTAAAATGATGTAATACATTGATTAGGTGAGTCATCATTATAATAGAAATACTCATGTCTTCATTTATAAAATTTTCATCATTTATTTGTTTGTTTGTTTGTTTATTTTGGTTTTCTGAGGCAGGATTTCCTTGTGTAACCCTGGCTGTTCTGGAACTCACTCTGTAAACCATATTGGCTTCTAACTCAGAGATTCCTCTGCTGCTGCCTACCAAGTGCTGGGATTAAAGGTGTGCACCACATGCCCAGCTCCTCTTACTATTTTTTGAGACAGTCTCACAGTTTAGCTCTGGCTTGCCTAAAACTAACTGTGTAGACCCTGTTCACCTTAAACTTCCAGAAATCCACCTGCCTCTGCCTCCAGAGTGCTGGGATTAAAGGAGTGGGTTACCACACTCCCCCTCATTAAGTTTTTTCTATCTGCATATTCTTACAATGTGCTTGTTTTTTCCAGGATACTTTTTGTCCTTCTGGTTGTGAGTCTTAGCCTTTAAAGGCTGAGCCATCTCTCCAGTCCCTTTCCCAGAATACTTTTTAAAGGTTACAACATTTAAAACACCATTAGGGCTGGATTGTAAGTCAGTGTTAAACGTTTTCCTAACATGTGTGAGGCCTTGGGTTTAATTCCTGGCATTGTGAAGCCCTTATATCCATATCTATATATTCATATATCTACATATATATGGTATGTATTTGTATATTAGCATAGGGTGTATTTCAAAACATTTATTAGAATGTTATTTTGAGATGCCGAAAACTGTACTATACTTAGAAAATTTAATCCTTAATCCTAACATTTTCATCTTTCCCCCTTGTATTTGAAAAAATTTTGTAAGTAGTTTGGAGGTACATTCGTTCAGCCTATTTTGAAAGAGAATTTATTCCCATTTTTTTCCACTGTTCATTTGAAATTGAAAACTTGAATTGAAAATAGTCAATTGAAAACTTGTTTGATATCAGGTATTTGAGGAATAGACAAAACCACTGTCCTTACAAAACAATGTTTCTTTCAGATGATAAGGTCAATTAAAAAATGTACAAATAGCCAGGTGGTAGTGGCATACACCTTTCATCCCAGCCACTTGGGAGGCAGAGGCAGGTGAATCTCTGTGAGTTCGAGGCCAGCCTCGTCTACAGAGTGAGTTCTAGGACAGCCAAGGCTACACAGAGAAACCCTGTCTCAAAAAACTAAAAAAAAGAAAGAAAAAAAAATGTACAAATAGAAAATCAGACATTTTGAAGTCTTATAAAGAAAACTCATTAAGTGGAGGAAGGGGAGACCCTATTATTTTTAATAGTCAGAGAAGGCCTTTCTGAAAAGATAACATTTTGAGATGACATCTGAAGGATAAGAAGGAACTATCCTGTGGAGCTCTGGAGAGGAATTGTTGAAAGCTTAGGGAATAGTCACTGGGAGCAGGAATTAATGTGATGTGTTTTAGAGTAAGAAATTAATGTGATGTGCTTCAGAGTAAGAAGGAAGGCCTGAATCACTTTTGTGAATGAGTGTGTGAACAAGGGAGAGAATCACAGATGAATTTGCTGGAAAGGAATTTTGATTTCATCCTGAGTGCAGTTATTAACCATTAGAGAGTTTGATAATCAGAGTATTGTGAGACAAGGTGAGTGTTGTAAGTAATTTTTCCTACTGGCTCTACAGGATGACAACACTGGTAGAGTAGTTGAGGTGGTGGTGCTTTGGATTAGTGTGATAAATAGACAGAGAGCAGCTGATGGGAGTAAAATTGAAGCAAAACTGAAAGGATTCATTGAGGGGGTTGAAAGTAGTGTGAGAAGAGTCACCAGATTCTGGTCTGCTACACTGGATGTGACTTATTGAAATGGGATAAATTCATAGGATTATGACTTGGCAGGGTTGGGATATTGCAGAAGTCACCTTCGACATACTAAATTTGACAGGCCAGATTTTAGGGATGGAGGTGAATATATCTAATACAGGAAGACATAAAGAGNCTATTACCCCTTTCTATACACAAGTGTGTAAAAATCAGTTTTTATGGAAAAGGTAGCATTTAAACGTTGGGATTGAATGAAATCCTTGAAAGGATGTCAGTAAAAGAAAGTGAGTGAAGCTGAAGTCTTGAGAGATACTTGAACATAGGAGCAACTAGAAAAACAGTGGAAATCCTAGGAGTGTGTTGACTCTGGCTTCAAGAGCACAACTTTGGACTATAGCTTTACTACAGGAGTGAAGATGACACCATGGAAGGATACTAAATAGAGAATTCGGTTGGAACTTTTAAATATTATTCAAAGGTTTTAAAAAATGATTGTAGCAAATATTTATAACAGTTTTACCATTTTACCATTACAGTTTAAATTTTAAACAAGTTTCAAGTGTCTGGTTGAGCAGTACCAAGTGTGTATTCAATGTTACACAGCCCTCAGCACTGTATAGTTTTAAAATTTCTACACCTTGCCAGGTGGAAACCTGTCAATAGTAAGTAGCCTGTCAGGCTTCAATCATGGACCAGTGTATTGGAGGAGGAGGCTAGTTGCAGGCTTTTATAACTCAATGTAGAAGTTACATTGGTTGCCTGCATCAGGATGATGGAAGAAAAACATTAAGATTATACTTATGTATATTTTTGTGATTGATTATTTTGGTCCAGTGTGAAGCTTATAAATTTATAAAGCCTATATGAGTTGTTATCTTTCCTAGGTGTACTTCAGATGATGCAGACAAGAATTGGAGCTTTACAGGGAGCTGTTGATAGGTACTGTTGTTCACTTTATAAATAAATGAGATAAAACTATTTCTAGCCATTAATATGTATACATATGTAACTGTTTTTAGATTTACTTGTGTATGCTTGTGTTTGAATGTGATGTATATGTGTGCATGTGGCATGTGGTGTATATGTGTGTATGGGTGTGTACATAGAGGTCAAAGGTAGATGTTGGGTATTTCCTATAACTCTCTACCTATTCCCTCGAGACAAAGACACTCTCCTTGAACTTGGAGTGAGGCTGGTGACCAACAAGTCCCAGCAATCCTCCTGTCTCCTCCCCTGATAGCATGGAGTCACAGGTTCAAGCCTAGCCGTGCCGAACTTTTTACATAAGTGCTGGGATCTGAACTCAGATTTTCATGTTTGTACAGCAGGCATTCTTACCCACTGAGCCATCTATCTAGTCCTCCATTGATACTTTGAAAATGATTTTATTCTCACTCTTTTTCTTTTTTTTTGGCCTTAGGATGAAATCAAAAATTGTTGAGCCATATAATAAAATAGTAGCTCGTACTGCACAACTAGCAAGACTTCAGGTATGCAATCACATCTGGTTCTTTATTTTTCACACTGTTTTATTTATTTATTTATTTTTATTTTTTTATTTTTTTT
>LZPO01066276.1:184725-215575 GCA_001675575.1 Neotoma lepida
ATTGATACTCTTGGTCCAATGGGAGCTCTTGGTCTAATTAGGGCTGATGGATCTCTTGGTCCCAATCAGCACTGGCTGGCTCTCTTGGTCCCAATCAGCACTGCAGGGCTCTCTTGGTCTCAATCAGCACTGACCGGCTCTGTCTCCCAGGAGAGTGGAGTTTGTAGGAGGTGGGGTTTCAGGGTTACAGGATTTGGTGGGGGGATGATGTTGGTCTAAGTTGTCTGCAGGAGACCTGCCTACTAGCCTTAAACTGGGACTGCAATGGGTGATGGTGCTGGGGGGACAGGGCTGTGGCCCTGGACCCAGAGCCGAGAGGCTGGGGTGTTCCGCTAAGGGGATACTCACCTCTTGGTCCCAATCAGCACTGGCGGGCTCTTTTCACGCTATTTTATAAGTGGGAAAATTCGTTGTGCCTATGGTATGTACTGGTGGCTGTACTTGTGCATGAAGGGGTAGAGACCAGAGGTTGGTGTTAAGTGTCTCTCTATGGAAGTTATTTTTTGATGATTTAACACATGCATACAATGTATCTTGATTATATTCACTCCCACTTTCCCTTCTTTTCCTTAGACTTGCCTAACAGATACCATTTACCTTCCTTTGAAAAATAACTCACTGAGTCNAATTTGTACAGCCTACATGCACAGGAGTGTGGAGCCATCCATTGGACTCCTTTATGTTTTCAGGGACATGCTGAAGTTTTGTGTCAGAGTTATTGAGGAAAGCAGCTAGATGATACTGTGCTCTGGCTTCATAGAAATACGCCTCTATTCTTCCTTCAGGGAGATAGAGATACCTGATGTATTAAGGAGATCTCCACCAGCAGAGGTACTGGAAGGAGTGGGTAATGGTGGAGGAATTTGTATCATAACGAAGGAGAAAAGTGAGTCTTCTTCCCTCAGGCTTGCCCATCTGTGTCTGGTACTGGGCCGTTGGCATGGGACAAATGGCTGACAAGTTGGGTCAAGATAGATAAGGCAGCTTCTGTATCTAGTAAGTATTCTTTCCTCCTGCCTGCTGGATTACCTGTTACTGAGGCTTCACTAATATGATACTGTACTTGCAGTGGAGCCAGAGAGTGCTTGGGCCTTTGCAGTTCAAATGTGGATTCTCCCTCTTGGAAGACAGTATCCAGAATTTTGCTCTAAGTGAATCATTTTCTAGCTGGCCCTTTCTGGGCCACTCAGAACAGTTCCTTTCAGTTCAAATGTGGATTCTCCCTCTTGGAAGACAGTGTCCATATACACATCTAGATGTGTATAAGAGACAGGAACAGTTCCTTTCAGTTCAAATGTGGATTCTCCCTCTTGGAAGACAGTGTCCAGAATTTTGCTCTAAGTGAATCATTTTCTAGCTGGCCCTTTCTGGGCCACTCAGAACAGTTCCTTTTCAATGCCCTACCTTTCAGCTATGTAGACATTGGTTGTGATTCAGGCGGCATAGTTCTCACTGGGTATATTTTCTGGGGTTTTGTGGGGTACCATGAGACGGTGGTTGAATTAAAGCAGCCGTAGTTGCTTTTTCTTCTCTAATCCTCCCCCCTNTCCTTTTTTTCCTCCCCCACTGTTATTTTGTTTTTCTATTGTAACCTTAAAGGTCTTCCTATACTGTATTTAAAAATGGTATTAGATGTCTTAGTTCAGTTTTGTAACATTCTCTAAATATCTAGGGCAGCTTGTTTCATGAAATTTATAGCTATTAAGGATTATGTTTCCATCAATTCTGATTTGGTATTGTGGTTTTCAGAAGAACTTAATAGGTGATTGGAGAAATTAACAATATTCTTTTTCTTTTCTTTGACCCTGTCAGAGCTGACAGCCTTAAGTAGACATTTCTTTTTCTGTTTTGAGGCAAGTTAAGAGGTTTCTGTACTGCCTCCATGAATAGGGTACTCGGGGTGCCAACTGGGGTCTGTGTGGGGGCCATTTTTTCCCCAGGTGTTTGGACACCATGGATTAGGATATTGGCTGCTAGCCCACCAGCTACTTCAGTAACATTCTAAAGAATCCACTCCTTTTCACAGAAGTCTCAATAAATCAATACTGAGATAACCTCCTGTTAAGACGGGGACAGACATGAAGCTCACATGAAGGAATTCATCCTGGAATCCATTATGGTTTTATGAGAAGTCACCAAAACTGTCCTTAAACTGGACCATGTCTGTTACTATAAAGAGGGCATACATCCTGATATGTTTATATGTCCATTCAGTATGTCCTGTAATGAGAACAAATTTCCTTGGTTGGGGTTGGTTAATTGTTTCCTGACCTCATTCTCTTGGACTGAGGATGGTCGGTCTGGAGGGCAGAGAGGAAAAGGTACTTTCCTCATGTGGGAATGGTCAGGAGAGGGAAAGAGGGGAGGGAAAGAGTTTGAAGAGAGCAAGGGAGAGTTGTCTGTTGGAGATAGTGGATAGTCCCATTGGGTTCCCTGTCCTTGTAGTAGATATGGCAGAGGTACAGAAAATTTGCTGATGGAATTGATTGGAGATGGGAATCATTCAGTGTATCTGAGTCCAATTCTATAGACTGGGCTTAGAGACTATAGCCACAAAGACCTGGAAGCAGTTCTTAGTTTCAAATCTGTATATAAAAGCCTGGACATAGAGGATTTCCCACTACTGTCCCCCCCATTTAGAGAACAGATTGAGCTGGAGAATGGTATTAACAGTTTAAAGACCCATTCTTCAGTGTTCTTGGCCTCTTAATTTATATTGAGGCTGGGCAATAGTACAAAGGAAAATCAACTTTCTTCTTAAACTCTATAACTTAAAATTGTCCAAAGTTTTCAATTGGTCATCCAAGTAGAAGGTCTTTTGTAAAGCTGGGAGTAATTCCCTTAAATGAGAAATAGTAAAGGAAGTATCTAGTGGGCCAGAAAGAGGAGAAGAGACAGACACACCAGAGTATGGATATACACATCACAGAGACAATACTGGGATGCCCAGGAGAGAGTGGTGATAGACACTGATACAGATGGCTTTCAGATCACCATGAATAAGGAAAGAAAGTACTTAAAGATGCTTGAAAAGCTTGACATCAAACCAAGCCTAAATAATGCCTATGCTAAGTCTTGTCTTAGAAATGTGTTACCTTTTAAATTGTTCTGTGTTCTTGGGTGCTCTTCATGAGCTTACTTAGGTTTTTAATCATTATTATTCTGTTTACTTTGTTTATATTTTAAACATTGGGAAAACTGATATTCCTGCTTAACTGTTCCTCATTGAGCTCCAAGGTAGTTTAAGTATATGTGGGATAGGAAAGTGTGGTGGTTTAAAAGAAAATGGCCCCTATAGGCCCATAGGGAGTGGCACTATTAGAAAGAGTGGTCTTGTTAGATGGAGTAGTTGTGGTCTTGTTTGGTCTTTGAGGTCACAGATGCTCAAGCCATGCCCAGTGTGGCAGTCACTTCCGATTGCCTAGGGATCCAGATGTGGCACTCTCTAGCACCATGTNTGGCTGCATGCCTCCGTACTTCCTGCTATGACAATAATGGACTAAACCTCTGAACTATAAGCCAGCCCCAATTAAATAGTTTCCTTTAAAAGAGTTGCAGTGATCATGGTGTCTCTTCACAGCAATAAAATCCTAACTAAGGCAGAAATTGGTACCAGGGACTGGGCATTGTGATAGGCCCAACCATGATTTTCTTTGGAGGAATGTGGACTTTTGGGACTTTGAATTAGAAAAGCAGTTGAATGCTTTAAGTGGGGTTTAATGGGCCACTTTAGTAGGAGCATGGAAGACAGTGGTGCTGAGGGTGATTTGAACTGTGGGGGTCTGGCTCAAGAGGTTTTGAAGGGAAAAGAGAGACAGCTACCCCCTCCCTGCCTCTAAAAAGTATTTGCTGACCAGAGTTTTAGAGCTGACCTAAGTTTGAACTAAATGGGAGAGTAAGATCAGAACAATAAGACTATCCTGGGCCAGTAAAAGCAGGATACGGGAAAACATAAATCCAGCTGACCATAGGTTGAACTCTGTGGGAATAGACCTAAAACAATAAATCTAAATGTATATATCCTGGACTCAGCAAAAACAGGATATAGAAAATGAAAAATTTATGTCTCTGTAGATACCCTGAATCCTGTCAGCCACTGGTTATATCATGTTTATAGTTCAGCCAGTAAATTCAAAGGATACACACCCTCACCCAATCATATGATACAAAGGCTTATACCACCCTGCTTGCAGTTTTTCCCTTTAAAACCCCCCCACTCTGAGAGCTTAGGGCCGTCCTCCTCGACTCACTCTGTTGGAGTGCTGGACATGGACCAAGCTGGGGCTTGCTTGTTATCAATAAACCCCTGTGTGTTTTGCATCAGGTATTGGCTCTCTGGTGGTCTTGCTTGGGGGTCTTTTCGATGTGGGTACAACAGTTTCATAGAAGAAGAATTTTAGTATGTGGCCTGGAGACATTCTTGTGATATTTTGGCAAATAATGTNGCTGCTTTTTGCCCTTGTTTGAAAAGTGCCTGGGGCTAAATTGAAGAGTTTTGGATTAATTAGGTTGGCAGAGGAAATCTCAAAACAACCTAATATTGACTCTGTTGGATGGTTATGAAGATTTATAATGAAAAAGACAAACTGAGCAAGAAAAAATACAAATTGTACAATTTGAGAAAAGAAGGGACATCAGGAAGTGTAATGGAGCTAAGTCCTGTGTTCAAGGAGATAAACAGATTAAAGAAAATTCTGATGTTAAATGGAACAAAGGGAGTGGTGACCTCAGGGTAAGATCCCATCCAGCTAAGTTTCCAACTTGTGAAAAGGAAGTAAAGAGAAGCTTAGAGCTGGGTGTGGTGGTACACACCTTTAATCCCATCACTAGGAAGCCAGAGTAACACTGAGTTTAAGACCAGCCAGAGTGAGTTCTGGGATACCTGCTGAGGAAAGCTGCTAACAGGGAGTGGAACCAGCCCAAGAGAAAGAAGTATGTTGCAGTCAACAAAGCTGAATGGAGTTGGAGATCTGAAGAGCGCTTTGACATCAGACATGGAGATGCAGAGTTTGGAATTTGCCCACCTGGTTTTTGCTATTGCTTTGGTTGAGTATTTCCTTACTGTGCTCCCCTTTGGAATGGTAAAATATATCCCAAGTTGTATCAGGCTTTTCCTTTTAGGCCATCAGGCAGCTCCCAAATCATGGCACAGAAACTTGTTACTAGTTTTGAATGCTTGGCCTGGCTCAGGCACAATTGTGGCTAGCTCTTTTCACTTCAATTAACCTGTTTGTCTTTATCTACCTTTTGCCTCAGGGCCTATTACCTTTCTTACTTCTGTATATCTTACTTCCACTGTTTCTCTGTGTCTGTCTGTCTGGCATCTGCCTGGTTTCTTGCCCCAGGAGTGTCCCTCGTTATTTCCTCCTCCTTTTCTGGTTCTTCTTTTCTCTCCTCTGAATCTAGATTTCTTCTCCTATGAATTCTCTCTGCCTGGCAGCCCTGCCAATCTTTTCTCTGCCTCGCTATTGGCCATTCAACTCTTTATTAGACCAATGAGATGCCTTAGGCAGGCAAAGTGAAAGAAATGCAACACATCTTTATATAACTATACACACATCCTTACAACATTGTTAAACAAATGCAGCATAAACAAAAGTAACACACCTTTACACAGTTAAAATAATGTTCTGCAGCATAAAAAAATGTAACACATCTTTGCCTAGTTAATCTACAACACTGTGTGTGTTGGAAGTATGTGATCTGCTTTTTCATTTTAATTTTACAGGGAATTATAGTTACGAGATTGCATGAATCTCAGAAGAGACTTTGAACTTTGAACTTTTAAGCAGGGCTGAGACTGTTAAAGACGATGGGGACTTTTGAAGTTGGACTTAATGCATTTCTGCATTTTGATATGGCTACAGGCCTATGGGGGCCAGGGAATGAAATGTGATCGTTTGAATAAAATGGCGTCCATAAGCCCATAGACAGTAGCACTATTAGGTGTATTGTGCCATGGTGTTTGTTGGTGTGGTCCATATATATCATTGCTGGATAGGATCAGTTGGTTGTCTCTTTCATATGGAAGCTTGCAAGGCACCTTCTGGTACTAGGAAAGCTAATTTGAAGCTTACTTTTTAGGGAGCACAGCAGCTTTGATTTCTACTCTATAAAAGCTAGAACCATCATGCTCTGAGGAAGCTCATACTAGTTGTATGGGTGGGTCTACTAAGCGGGGAAGCATTGTTGCACCTGATATATCGTGCTGTTTTCTTCTGCTGTTGAGACAAGCCTAGTTGTTACCTCAGTGCAGCAGAGTGAGTGGTGGTCCCACATGACACATTGTTAATTCTTCCTGAATTCTCAAGCCACAGAGTGTGAAATAATTTTCAACCACTGANTTTTGTGCTGGTTTCTTAAGGACTAATAGATAATTGATATATCAGTTGAACTGCTTTTCAAGTAGGGACTCACATCAGCATAAAAGAAAACAGAGATTATTGTTCTCGTGACATTTCTTTCTGAATCTTAATAGACAAACTACTTCAGTCAACCAAAATGGTTAGAGATATACTAATGTAAGAGTTTAAACAAAGACTGTAAAGTATAGGAAATAACAATTTTATAGTTTGGCAAAAAAAAAATGTAACTGAAAAATGTGATAAGAGCATATGCAATATTTAGGCATGTTCAGTAGTCACTCTTTATCATGGTATTGCTTTTGTTAGTTAGATACTAATTTTTGTGTGTTGTGCAATCAAACAAGTGAATTATCTTTTTTTACTCTAATTGTATTATCTGCTGTGTCCTTAAGAGCCACAACTCTTCATGTCTAAGATGAAGGTTAAACACCCTGTACTTCTGATCCTGAATTGGAAGTATCAGTGTGAAGTTGAGATGTTTTAATTTTAAAATATCATAAGCCTTATATATGTACATTTTTGTATGTATGTAAATGCATAATTTTAATCAGATAATGTTTTATTTGTATTCTCGAATCAGTCAAGTGAATATTTATACCATATTTTAGTTCTGACATTTGCTGCCCATGTCTGTGGAGAAAGTTCAGCAGTGAGAAAGCCTAGTTTCCAGATGATCTTGAAATACTGTTTCTTCTTCAAAGAAACTATGGCTTCTTTGAGAAATCTTTGATTCAAGTTGGAGAAAGAAAATATATAAAGTGATCTTGAAAAATTTTATACCAGACACAGTAACTACTAGGTCTGTGACAAAGGAGCTTCGGAGCCAATTCAGAAATATTCTTGGTGACCAGTTATTTCATTTTAGCACCAAAGTCATAGATTATGAAAGTGAGAAATCTCTTAGTTTTAGAGAGAATGGTACAGTTGCTGGCTCTTAGGTGTTTCAACTAGCTCAAATTGTTCCATTTTAACTTTAATCCATCAATAAGGATTAAAGTTATAATGAATTGACAACCCCTCTTGATGCTTAATACCTATTTTCATAATGGAAAAAATAACTCCACAAAATTAACAACCCCCCCTTCTCACACTGGCCATCATTAGTGGCTGTTAATCCTGCCTTTGGGTTGGAGGAAGAGAATGTACTGCTTTTTCAGAGGACCTGCCTGAGTAAGGTGTCCCTCCGCCACACATGCATATACTGTAACTCCAGTTCCAGGTTGATCCAATGCCTCTGGCCTCTGCAGGCACCTGTCCTTATGTATACATACCTACAGGCAAACACACACACTAAAAAATAATAAAATCTTAAAAAAAGAAACACTGCCTTTTGAAACTGATAACCCAAAGCAAGATGAAATCTTATTTCTAGGCACTTGTGACCCTAACAAATAATAGAGGAGATAGAAATTTTATGTGCCAGCAAATAAAGATGAAATAGTAGAATTGGAGTGATTTTGTAATCAATTAGATTTTAATGACTTTTGATACTTAATATCAGAAAAAGAAAATCAAACCTACTATATGGCTATATCACCACCTAATGATCTTGCCTAAGTACTTTAAAGAGATTTATTTGTGTGTGTATGTGCGCACATGCACATGTGTGTGCACACACATGGAGGTCAGAGGAGAACATCAGGTGTCATCCTGTTAATTTCTGCTTGTTATGTGGGTGCTGGAATCTGTACTCTGTCTTCGTGATTGTGCAGCTTAACTGCTGAGCCATCTTCAGACCTTGCCAAAAATATAGAATCTGGATCTGATGAAGTCGCTTACATCCAACTATTTTATAGGAAATATAGAAGGCAGAAGAACTTGTTAAAGTGAGCTATGATGATGTTGTCATCGCACTGCAGTTGTGGNATGCCTAGTTGATAGGTGAGCCAATGTGTTCCACAGATTCCCAGAGAAAAGCTGAAGAAATCTGTAGACTAAAAAGGACATGAAAGCTGTAACTTACATATGCATNTGTNTGTGTGTGTGTGTGTNNNNCACACACACACACACACGAGAGGGAAGAGAGAGAGAGTGAGGGAGAGAGAGAGAGAAAGAGAGATTGAGATTCATTTATTTCAGGAACAAATCCATGGATAAGGAGGTAAGGAAGTTATTGCCATAAAAGAGAATAGTGGTAGCAGGTATGGTGGTACACCCTTTTAATCTTAGCACTCAGGAGGCAGAGGCAAGTGAATCTCTGTGAGTCTGAGGACAGCCTGGTCTACAGAGTGAGTTCCAGGACAGCCAGGGTTGCTACACAGAGAAACCCTGTCTCGAAAAACAAGCAAGAAACAAGCAAGAATAGTGTTTTTTTTCAGGTGGGGCAAGAGATGAATAATGATGTGTCAGAGTGGGTGATGGCTGACATTCTTTCTTCTGTGTAGTGGTTCTAAGTATAGTTAGCTATAAATCTGTGAATGTGGCCTAAAATGTTTTATGATTAGTGAAAGTAAAGTAAAAGGAAAGGAAATTGATTGTAGGAGAGAGATGTGTGTTGGGAAATGGTGAGAATTGGTGGCTTTTAGATTAGCTAAGACTTGTTGAATGAGGCTTTTATTGCTGTTCTTGGAAAATTTAACTAGTCTGTAAGTGGAGAGGCACTAAAGTTTATTAAAAAGGGGGCTGGAGTGTTGAAAACTGTTTGTAAGAAGATAAATCTCTGAAGATGGATTTCATTGAGAGACCATTATATGAAATTGGAACTGATGAGGATTGGCTTGAGGCAATCCTTGAAAGAATGGAGTTAAGATTGTTAAGTAGCAGCTTGTTATGTAGTGGCAGTGAATAAGACTGTAAAGAGTAAAGCATTAGAAATAAACTTGAAATTGTTGTTTGAAGGCATTCCCCTTATTGGGTAAGACAGTTATTTTGGTTGGATAGGTTTAGATGATCTAGAGTAAGGCCAGATATTTGTCCCCATGAGGTCTGTAGAGTCTCAGAATAGTTTGAAAGATTCTAAATTCCACATTGTTTATGGAAATGAACATCTTTGCCAGGCTCCCTGCTGCAGTCCTAGGTTGTAGGAATTGCTTCTTGGAATCCTAGCACTTGAAAGGTAGAGAGAAGCAGCACTGGAAGAGTTGCATCCAGCCTGTGTTACATAGTGAGTTCCAGGCCACATGGGCACTGCCACTATCTTCAAAAATAATAAACAAGTTAAAACAACAATAACAAAAACCACTTCTGTTTATCAAGGAACTAGTAATACTGGTTGTTTTAATTGAGAGCATAGTTTGGAGCATAGAGAATGAGGGTGATTTTTCAGCATTGCTTCTTTTCATGTTTTGAATTTTAAATTGTGCTTAAGTTATATACTTAGAAAATAGCATTTAATTAAAAGATGGAGACTTTAGCTGGCCATCATGATGCATCATGAAGCATCTCAGAAAGCAGAGATTTGAGTTTAAAGCCAACCTGGTCTACATAGCAAGTATCAGGCCAGCCAGAGCTACATAGTGAGATCCTGTCTCCAATAAATTAAATAAATAAATAAATATGCCAAGCGTTTGGTTTCTAGATGGAAATTCTTTTTTTTTTTTAAAGATTTATTTATTATGTATACAGAAGAGGGCGCCAGATCTCATTACAGATGGCTGTGAGCCACCATGTGGTTTCTGGGAATTGAACTCAGGACCTCTGGAAGAACCGTCAGTGCTCTTAACCTCTGAGCCACCTCTCCAGCCCCTAGATGGAAATTCTTATTTCTTAATCATCATGTGGTTACTATGAAAAGCAGTTAAACAAACATGTTTACTACTTGAGAGTCTTTGACTGTGTATGTTTGTAAACAATGTCTGTTTGTGTGCATGTGCTATATGAGTGTCTGAGTGTGGCTGAGATTGCTGTAGTATGTTCCATGTTTACCTATAAAAGAGTGTTTATGCCTGGGCATTTAGTGATGTTGTTTTTCTGGAGCTTTTAATTCTTGTGTGTGTGTGTCCAGGATGTGTACATGTATGTATGTGAACATGAGGCTAGAGGTGTCTGGTGTCTTCCTTGATCCCTTTCCCTTTATTTTTTTGAGCAGGGTCTTACTAAACCTGGAGCTCACTCCTTTAGCAAGAGCCAGCAACTCCTAGGAATTCTGTCTCCACTTCCACAGTGCAGGGGGAGGTTTAAGAGATATATGCTGAACCTGGGTTTTTATGAGTTGACAGTGATGGGGGATCCAAATTCAGGCCTTCAAGCTTGTGCAGCAAGCACCTAACAACTGTGTTATCTTTCCTAGCCCTTGGAGTTTTAATTTATTTAAATTTTTATTGATTTTTTTGTGGATTTCACATCATCTATCTTGANCCAACTCATCTCCCTGACCCTTCTCAGCCACCCTCTGTACTTGCAACCTCCCCCACAAGATAAAACAAAGTAAAATTTAAAAGAAAAGGAAAAGAAAAGAAAAACCTCTTTCATCATGGAAGCTATAGTGTAACACAGTGAATCACACAATAAACCCTTTAGTCCATACATCTTACTTGCAAGTGTCATTGCAATGAGTCATTGGTCTGGTTCAAGACCTCTGGTTTCTGGCTATACTATCAATGTTGGGCCCTTACTGGGACTCCTCTTGGATATCCTGTTGTCCCGTGTCAGCTTAGGATCTGCAGGACCAGCCCCTTCACATGCTCTAGCAGATCATAGATGAGATGGATGCTGGGATGGGCCAACTCATAGCCCTGTTTCTGGGCCTGGGTAGTTTCTGGGTTGGTCAGTCTGCCATCTCTCTCCAATCATCAACACCAGGGTATGCTCTCCAGCATTGCCCCAGCTACTTCACTTTATGCAGTAAGCAGCAAGGGGTAGGCTGGTTCTTCTGCTCTCATGCCCTCAGGCCAGCTCATCTACATCTACACCACCAGGGCCAGCTCTACTATGCTGCCCAGATGCAGGATTTCTATGCAGAGTGCTGTAGCTGTTGAGAGGCAGGGCCAAGTTGCTCTTGTGACCTTAGTGACAGCTCTCCCACCTGCCACTGTCAGTGAGTTGTGGTGGGTGGCTTCTCTCCTTAGCCCACACACCACCAGATGGCAGATTAGGGGCAGGGCCAGATCTCAGGCCAGATAATCCTCCCCCTCCTCACTGGGATCAGCTCCACTCTGTTGCCCAGGTGAGGTGCAAGTCCCATTCTCCCAAGTGCTGCAGCTGGTGAGGAGCAGGGTAAGTTCTCTCTCCTGCTGCAGGTGGCAAGTGGGTAGGGAGGGCATCTTCCCCTCACCCTTGCCACCACATGGCAGATGAGAGGTGCAGGGCCAGCTTTCCCACTCATAGGACACCTGCATCCCTGCCAGAAGGGTCAGCACTACTTTGCTGCCCAGGCAAGGTGCATGGCCTGCTCTCTTGATTGCTGGAGCCAGTGAGGGCCAGGACCAGTTTTCCCTCATGTTGCAACCAGTGAGGGGGTGGGGCCAATTCTGTGCAGCCCTATATATCCTCTTGGTCTTCAGTAGTAGCAGGAGCCACAGACATCAACACAGACCACGGGTGTGGCAGGGTCATGGGCACAGACATGGCCCTTGGCANCAGCCCAGGCCTGGACATCACCATGACCCTAGGTAGTAAGCAGGTCACCCACCCCAGTCCTCTTCTCACCACCTTCACTTCTTCAGATCTGCCTCTCTCCACAGGACATGAGTCATTCTGTCTTTCTCTTTCTCTTCTACACCCCACTCTACTTGCTTATCATAACAGCTCCTGATGAGTGAGTGGGCCTGTGTGTGGATCTTTGTCTCCTGCTCAGTCTTCATGGCGCTGGGCAGGCTCCTGTCTCCTCCTGACCTGGGGCATTGAGTTTTTAATTCTTACTGCTACCTTTTAGAGTTTTCTTCAGTCAAAAGTTCTTGCTTTTCAAGTAGTCTTGGGCCAGTTCAAAGATGGTAGTGATAGGCAGCATATATCACCTCTGTTTGTTATCACTGTGGAGGCTGGAGATGAGATAACCTCAGTCTGCTCTTTCACCTCACTCTAAAGGCAGTGGCTCTGCACCCAGTTTCTGCATCAGAGCATGCACACATTTCAATCTTTTTTTTAAAACCGAAGTTACATTTGGGAAAGAAAAAGAGCTAGGAATTGACATAAAAGTAAGTAATAGTTTTTTGAGTTTTGTTTTACTAATTTTCTCTTCTATAATTTATTCATAAGATCCATTAGGAAAGCAGATAAGTGTAATTTATCCTTTGAAGACTAGTAAAGTGGAGCGTTTTAAAGACTATCCCCTAGACATGAGAAAAGAGAAACTAGAGTGGAGATAACAGTAGGCAGCCAAGCACAGCGGTTGTCATCTGTGGCTGCACATTGCCATCACCTGGGGATTTAAGCAAGCAGAACTCATATGTGATTATTTTGATTTAATTGCATAGAAATACGGTATTAGCATTGGAGCTTTGTGAACCTTTCCATTTGAATTAATGTGAAGTCCAACAGCAATCAGCCTAGCACAGGGTTAAAAAGAATCCATAATATCTCAATTTCAAATTTACTCTCTTTGGGATAAGTTGAAGTTTTTGTAAAGGTTAAATATGGGATTGAGGATGTTCTTATTAAAGGTATGTCGTTACTTAGAGTGTCCACTGGGAAACAAAAAGGATGAGNAAATTTTTTTTTCATATCTGAATAATTGGAAAGCTTCACAGATAAACTGACCGTAATCACAATGAAACTTCATGGAGCTACTGTACTTTCTTAATACTGTGTTACTTGAACAGGTTGCCTGTGATTTGCTTCGGAGAATAATTCGCATCTTATACCTCAGTAAGAGACTCCAGGGACAGCTGCAAGGAGGAAGTAGAGAGATAACCAAAGCTGCTCAGAGTCTCAATGAACTTGGTAAGTCCTTTCATGATTAAAAATTGGTAGAAGTTTGACAGTTTTAACTCAGTTGATTTGTTGACATTTGTTATCACTATTAACAAATACTACTAATTTTAAAAAGTGGCTGTTCATAGCATTGTTATAAGCAATGTTTTTCTCCAGAAAGGGTGAATAAAATTAGATTTCTTGAAAATATTGTTTCCTTTAAAAATGATCATATAATAAAACTGGCTTTTTTTCCATGAACTGTTGTGTACACTTTAACATGTGAATATTTGAGTAACTGCAATCACAGTCATGATAAAAAACACTTTTATCACTCTTGAAAATATGCCCATCATTACTTGATGATCAGAACTATGCCTGCCCTCTAACCTGACAGCCATCATAATTTTTCTATCATTATAGTTTTGTCTATTAATAATGACACATAAGTGGAATCATAAAGTCCATACCTTTTTGAAGCTGGCTTCTTGTACCTAGCTTTTAACACCATTGAGATTTATTCAAATTGGTGGGAATACTAGAAGAGTGTTAGAATTTATTCTGTGCTGTTATGGGGATTGTCCTTTGAGTCACTGGTTGAAAGAGAATTCGAGTTCTTTCTAGCTTTTGGTGATTATGAATAGAGAGACTAAAAATACTTGTGTGTAGGTTTTGTTATGGTTTCTATGGAATAAATATCCAAGAGAAATGCTGTTTATTTAGGTGATAAATCCCATGTTGATGTGATGTCTAGATGTCTTTATTCATTCTTTCCTTAGCTATTTGAAGGTTTAGAGTTGATTGTTTTGCCAGCTTAGAAGCTTCAAGTTCTGTAATTTTTCAGGGGAAAGAATGAATAACTAGTTAGTACACGTAGAAAAGGCTAACACCTGGGTTTTGATGAGACTTTGTGGGTTTCTTGTTTTCATTGGGTACCCAGTAATTTTTTAGAAGTGAAAGTATTTGATGATATTTATTCTTTTATAGATTCAGAAGGCCTGTGATTATATGTCTTTAGTTTTTTTTTTTTTTTTTGAGACAGAGTTTCTCTGTCTCTGTCCTGGTTGTTCTGGAACTTGCTTTGTAGACCAGGCTGGCCTGGAACTCACAGAGATCCACCTGACTCTGCCTCCCAAGTGCTGGGATTAAAGGCGTGTGTCACCACCACCCGGCTGATTACATATATGTCTTCAGTATTGCCAATTTGCTTATTCTTGGTGGCATGATTATGCCAAAGTAACACTAGAAAAATGTATTTGACATGTTCTTTCTGAGTTTTTCTGTTTTTGATATTTCTGTTGCAAAGTCTTGCTCTATTGTAGTAGTTCTCAGCCTGTGGGTCGTGACCCTGATGGGGTCACATGTCAGATATCCTGAATATTAGATATTTAAATTACAATTCATAACAAAAATTACAGTTATTAAGTAACAACGAAATAATTTTATGGTTAAGGGTTACTACAATATGAGGAAGTACTAAGGGGTCACAGCATTAGGAAGGTTGAGAATCACTGCTCTGATGTTTATGTTATATTTTACTGGTCAAAGAAATACAGTAGTTTTCACAAATCATGTTTCAACATTTCAATTGTGTGATGCTTAAGTATAGACATTGGTTAGGCTCGTCTTGGCAATATTCTATTTAGTATACTGGAATATATTAAAAGTTATTAAGCAGTGAGTAATATTTGAGTATTGTTTTCTTTCATTTTTAAAGGTATGTATTTTTTATTGTAAAATTTGTTCTCATGTGTGTTACCCTCTTGATTTTTTTATTTGGAAGTTTGTAATTATATATTTATGCACACACACACATATACATATGCCTGTGTGTAACTAACAATCAAAGAAATCAGTATCTGTTAACTTGAGAGTCGGGGAAACATGAGAGGAGTTGGAGGGAGGGCATGTCGGAGGTCTGGGGGGAGGAAAGAAAGGAAAAGTGATGCAATTCTATTTCATTTAAAAACAGTACGTTGTATATATGTGTAATGCTTTAAAACTTTTTAATTCATCATTTGTGCTTGTTTTTCTTTTAATTTTTTTCAACTTTTGGTTTTATTCTTTACCCTCCTTCTTAGTCCTCCTCACCTCCCTACTCACCTAAGTTCATGTTCTTTCTCTCTCTCAAAAAAAAGAAAATTAAAAAAAAATACCTAAAAACCAGTTAAAAAAAAAGACCAAAATGAAACAAGAAGAACATAAAATGAACAGGGAGTCTTTTGTGTTTGCAGCTGCTCCTGGGCATGGGGTCTGCCCTGTAGTGTGGTTGATATACTCAGTGACAAGCCATTGGAAAAACTGAGTTTTCTTTTTCCAGTAGTTATCAATTGCAAGTCTCTTCTTATTTAGGGGAAGAACTTTATGTTCTCTTCTACATGTACAGGTCTTGTCACAGTCTCTGTAAGTTGTGTGTGTATCAATCTTCTCCTTGGAGTCTTCCACCAACTCTGGCTTTTACAAAAGAAATAACACAATAAAAATATATTCTGTCAGCTAATGCTATATGGTACAGCAGGGTAAGAGACTAGAGACTACAGTAGGATTAGTGATGATTTAGACAGAAGTGTCAGGGGACAGAGCAGATCTCATGTACTGTGCAGACTTAACAGCAGAATGGAAGCTATACAAAAATACCTCTAACATTTACTTCTTCCTAGGATGTAACAAGGCTTCCTTCAGTAGAGCCCAGCTGTGAGACCACGATGGCACTATAGCAACAGCCCTCACACTATGCTTTTAAATTATTCAGTGGAAGTCATTTTTTCCTGGGAAACATTGGCTTTGAATTTGTTTTTATTTACCATGTTTTTCTTTTCCCAAATTATTATTACTTGTTTGTTTCCTTTTATTGAAAACAGAATTTTTTTTCTCACATCATATATCCTGATTACATAAGATTTCCTCTTCCTCTCCTCCTCCCAGTTCCTCACCACCTCCCGTCTCATCTGCACCCCCCCCCCCTGCTTCTGTCTCTCATTAGAAAATAAACAGGATTTTAAGGGATAATGATAAAATAAAATGAGATAAAACATAAACTAACATCAGAATAGGACAAAACAAACAGAGGGAAAGGAATCCCATAAAAACACTTAACTGGAAGCCATAATATCTACACAAAGGACCTGTGCTTAGTTAGGATTTCCATTACTGTGAAGAGATACCATGACCTCAGCAACTCTTATAAAGGAAAATATTTAATTGGGCTGGCTGACAGTTTCAGAGGTATAGTCTGTTATTATCATAGTGAAAAGCATGTGGCATGCGGACAGACATGGTGCTGGAGAAGGTGCTGGGAGTTCTACATCTTGATCCACAGGCTATAGGAAGTGGGTAGTCTCACTGGGTGTAGCTTGAGCTTATATGAGACCTCAAAGCTAGCCTCCACAGTGACACACTTCCTCCAACAAGGCCACACTGCCTAATAGTGCTACTCTCTATGGGCCAAGCATTCAAACACATGAGTCTATGGGGGCCATACCTATTCAAACCACCACAGGATCTATAGGGTAAAAAGAGAGAGAAAAATAAGTAAATAAAATAAAAAAAGATAAAAATAAAAAAAAAGAATTAAAAAAAAAGTTGACAAGACATTATGAGACAAGGAACTTCCAAAGATGCCATTGAGTTCATTTTCTATTAGCCATATACTGCTTGTCATGAAACCTACTCTTAAGAGTAGTTTGTTTCCCTTTGGAGGAAACTAAATTTTCATTTTCATTTGCAAATGGTTATCAGTTGGAGACAGCTTCTGGGTTAGGGACAGGGGCACGTGTTCCTTTCAGCTCTAGGACTCCATCTGGCGCAGAACCGTGCAGGTCTTGTGCATGCTGCTTCAATTTTTGTGAGTTCATATGTGCTTCAATCCTTGTTTTCTTGGTGTCCTCCATCCCTTTTGTCTCTTAGACTCTTTCCTCTTCTGCAGGGTTCCTTGAGCCCCAAGGGGAGGTATTTGATGGAGACATTATGTCCAGGGCTGTGTTCCAGTGTCTGTCACTCTCTTCATTATGTCTGGCTGTGGGTCTCTGTGTTTGTTCCCAATGTGTGGCAGTAGGAAGTGTCTCTGATGAGGGCTGAGGGAGGCACTGATCAGTTTCCTTGGCTAGAGTGGCGAGTATTATTTTTATAGTGTATTCTTACATAGGGGTGTAAAAGTTCTAGTACCAGCTATTAGNGTCATTTAATAATTTTCATATTTTAAGAAGCAAAATTTAATCTGTAGTAGTCATTAAATATAGATAAAATTATTTCAAGGTTTAGTGTATGCATTTATCCTCAATGACAGTTCATCGTATTTAAAAGTAGCAAATATTTTATAATTATTATGTTCTAGAACCAATAGATATGGTAATACACATAGTGATGTGTTCTTTAAATCTCTTCTCTAATGTAGTATTGGCTTTACTCAAAATATTTTGTAACTATTAAATGTTAAAAGTTTGCTGAGAAAATACAGTTTATGATTGACTTATCCTAATGTGGATGTGTTAAAAATTTAAATCTCTGGGGCTGGAATGATAGTGCAGATGCTCTTGTGGGGACCTGGTTTTGGTTCCCAGCACCCGCATTTAGTAGTTCACAGCTGTCTCTGTCTCCAGTTCTAGGGGATCTAACACCCTTTTTTGGCCTCTTTAGGTAACTGTGTGTACATAGTGCACATATAGAAATTCTGGCAAATGCACATAAAATGAAATCTCAAAAGAATTAAAGCTTATATGAGTCATGTATTTAATATTTGCAAAACCATCTCCTTTTTATCTTTTACCAATGTTCAGTTTTGATCAGTTTTGCCATTATAATTAAGTAAAGAGAAGCAACGAAGATAATAAATTCCTGTAATACATTGGAATTAATATTTTAATAAAAGTAATATTTTTCAGTTACTATTACAGTTTTGTATGTGTATCAAATCACACTTCAGTGATGAGAACATTTCTAAAATTACCAGTGTCTGTCTGTGTGGTATAGGTTCTCCTCATGTAACCAAACACAGTGGGTTTACTCGGCGAGTACACAGCCAGTAACCACAGCTAAGAGACAAAAGAATGAAGTTTGTTACCTGCAGCAAGTACGGAGAGCACAGGGACTGACCCAAAGCAGGGTCTCCCAGCACACAGGGGGCAAGGAGACTTTATTGAAAACTCACAACTATTCATATTGAAAGAACTTCTCATCATTTTTAGGCATTGGCACATTCCTAAGCACATTTACCTCAAGATCATGTTTTTTCACACATGTTCAAAAGTGGAGGATAGGAATGACTCTAGGACACATAATTTGGCATTATGAGATTATAGTAAAGTAAACAAAATTGTGTAGTTTTCGAGGACAAGCTGTCTGTGACCTGTTTCTCCAATTGGACCCCACCTTCTGATAGTTCATTCAGGGTAACCCATTGATGACGATAGGGAGTACTCTGGTGACCAGTCATCTCAGTAGCGCCACCAACTGGAAATCAGTCCTTCCAACACATGAGTCTTTTTCAAGGACATTTATATCTGAACCACAGCTATTTGATACTGGGTTACAGTCTGCAAAACTAACTTATTTGCATGCTGTGAAATAAATGCTAGCCTTTGGACTGAAAAGTATGATTTTTCTTTCTGTGCAGATGAAATGGGCACATAGATTATAATTATAATTAAAAACTTGTTTGTAATTTGAGCAAAATCAGTTCAATCAGTTGGTTAGATGTTTGAAGCAAGCCATGTGCCTGATACTAACTAATATATTCATGTTACTCTGACTGCTTTACCTGGAGTATACAGTAAAGAGTTCGGGTCATGAAGAGCCCTCTGTTCGGGCTCTGCTAATCTCTTGAGCCAAAATTTCTCGTTTTTAAGCATCCCATTGGTGACTATCTTTATTTTGTCTACTCAAGATTAGGTTTCTGCCATCAATTAAAATTATGTACAATTAAAATTATATATAATTTTTAAGTTATATTCTGGACAAGGATAGGAATTTTGAATGTTTCTTAAGTTTCAATCATACATTTTATCTTGAGTGTTAGGATGATTTTCTATTAATACTACTTGCTAAAACAAACTGATTAGTGTTTTGATACTTCACATTTATAGGTTATTATGATAAATTATACAGTATCTATGTTTTCTTAGCTGAAGCAGCTCTTTATTTTGTATCTTCAAATACAGAAATCTACTGCTGTATCTTCAAATTTAAAAACCAACTTCTTTTCTTTTGGTTTTTCAAGATTCAAGATTTCTCTGTGTAGCCTTGGCTGTCCTGGAACTCACTTTGTAGACCAGGCTGGCCTTGAACTCACAGATAATCACCTGCCTCTGCCTCCAGAGTGCTGGGATTAAAGGCATACACTACCACTGCCCAGCCAAAAACCTACTCTTTTATCTTCAGTATTTTTGAAAATAATGTATGTATGGACTGTTGATTACTATAGCTTACAAAGGTATATTTGTAGTTAGCTTTTAATTTTATTTTTATTTACTGTATTGTTGACTTTTCCTACAAGTAGAATTTAAAGGAAGAAAATTTTTCCATTAAAAACAAGCCAGACCATACTTTCATGCATGTTTATGAAAGTCATGATTTGTAATTCACATACTTATCCAATGATTATTTNAACATAAATAAGCTTGTTAGGAACTCAATATAAATTTAGTGAATAGATACAGGTTTTGTATTTGAGAAGTTCAACATCTGTCACTGTCTCTGTATTGGAATCACAAATCTGATGCTAACAATGATGCTGATATGGTTTCCAGGAGATAAACTTTTCTCCTGCTTTTCCCTTTGGACTCATCTTTATTTCCCATGAAACAGTAAGTAAAAACTTGTCATTTTATTCCTATAAAACTTAGGCAAATTTATTAATCTCTTCTATAAATATTTATTGAATGACTGCCTACTGCACATGCCTTGTGCTATTTCAGACATTAATGATATGTCCCAAAACAAATCACAAAGTCCCCTTTTTATAGTTATATTCTAATGAGTTCTAAAGTTGCACATATAGTGTTCCTGGAAAATTCTGACTCCAGAATCTGTGCTCTTAAACCACCAATGCTTTTCTTTAAAGTCCTTGGCAGCATTTATTGATTTGCCAAAAAGATTGCTGTCATTGTTAGTTCTCTAAATGTCTCCTTTCTTTAAAACCCATGAAAAAAAATTCACAATTTTATCCTACGTCCTGAGATTACCTTGAATATAAAACTAAATCTAAATGAAGACCTATTAGGTAAAAATGAGAGAATAGCTTTTGATTGAAATATGACTACCTCATATTTCACATCATATATAAGATATTAATATGCATTATTTATGATATTCCATGTTTAAGTAGCAAATGCATTTTGTGATTGTGGTAGTTAATGACTTAATGGTCTATATTAAAGCTTTGGTGAGTTATTTTAAGATCATTTTAAGAAGTATAATTAGCTGGGCATGGTGGTGCATACCTTTAATCTCAGCACTTGGGAGGCAGCGGAGGGTCTCTGTGAGGTCAACACCAGCCATAGTTAGTTCCAGGCCAAAACTACAGAGACCCCATCTCAACACACACACACACACAACACACACACACACACACACACACACANACACACACACACACACACACACACACACAGAGTTAGCAGTACATTTGAATGAAGCAGTTAGGTAAGTAGAACACAGAACACCATTAATTTGTAATGCTGACTGTCTATTTTCTGAGTTGTGCATTTTCATTCCCGTCTAGTGTGTCCTAATCCCATGTATCATGAGAGAATGTTCTTTAAGCCAATAATAGTTTTTGTAAGCCTTTTGTTATATATTTATTTTGGAAGAAGGGATAATTATAACAGTTTCATCGAATAATGTTCTTATTATAGCNGTGATACTGTCTTAAGCTGTTAAAAATACTTTTATGAGCAAGCATAACTGATTCATGCACAGGTGAAAACATGCTTTACATAATTTTTCTATATAGTGGATGGTCACTCGGTGAGCTCTGAACTAATGAGTGGTATTTTTTTTAATGTCTATAAGATATAGTTGCTACAAATTTAGTAAGTTTTATTTCAAGCTCACTACAATTATATATTGAAGCAAAGGTGATAGATATACTATGAGACTGTTTATAGTATTACCTTTGTTTATTAGTCTGAGGTAGTACGTTTTTTAAAATGTCACAAAAATCTTTGGAATGAGTAAGTCATTCTGCAGTTTTACATTGGTGTTTTGACATAAATTTAACAAAGGAAAAATATGATTTAGATTTCTATGCTACTAAATTACTTTTGGAACTGAGGTTCAGCTGCCATCAGGTGGAGGTGATGCTATACTCAAATCCAAATGATCTGAAAGTCTTTGCTGGGGTGGAGGTAAAACAGTGAAGTACTACACACTCAAATAAAACTCTTACTTAAGTAACATCTCTTAAAATCCTATTGAATTTGTTTTATCTTTCATTGTGGTGTCAAAATTCAGAGTGGCATACAGAAAACAGCATGCAGCTCACTTACTGTGCACATTAGTGCACTGTTTTCCCTCTATTTTGCATTTACAATAGCCCTTATGTGTTTTATTAATATGACTGATTAGTAATGCTTATGGAAGCTGTATACTTTTACCTATTATAATCCCTTGCTGGAATACTTACAGTGGAAAGTAAGTTACTTAGTAAAGGGTTCTTCAAAGTAATTAGAGAAGGTTTTCATTTTTTGCTTCTATGTGTGTGTGTTTTCTTGTTTGGATGCTGAAGCCACTACTCATTTCCATTGTAGCATGTATAATTCATAATGTTAAACAAATATTTTATTAAAAATTTGTTAAAGTATGCCTTGAATGTGTAGAAGCAGTACCCATAACTATTTTTTTTGCTGTTTATTCCTTTTAAATGACATAAGCTTGTTAATGAAGTGCAGCCTTGAGTCTCTATAATATTGTGTAGGTGTGTGGGTGCAGCCTCGAGTCTCTATAATATTGTGCAGGTGTGTGGGTGTGTTGCTCTGCTGCTTATCACTCTTATGCTTCATTACTTTGTGAGTAGAGCATACAGTATGAAACAGTTTTTTTTCTTTTTTTCTTTTTTTAAATCACTCTTGGGTTTGGTGAAATGAAATTAGCTTAGGATTAAGTTAGAAGGCTTTAGTATCAATTTATGATTGTAATTATAGATATGGAAATTGGCAAGTTAATGTCATGTGAACAACAGGTATGACTTTCTGAGAGATGTTTGGTAAAATAGGATCCAGATTTATTCATTTATTTTAATTTATGTGATAGGAACTTCAAATCCTTTTTGATTAATGAAAGGTGTTTTGTAATGTAATATAAGATCATGCTGAAAATATGTTTTTTTTTATGATCACAGCTAGGATCCTATTCAAGTTCAGGAATGGCAATCGAGATTTTTTCCATATTGATTATGATAAAATAAATACAAGTTCACTTTGGAAAATAATTCCTGAAAACTATACCTGGCAAAGCCAGTCATTGGGACTTGTTTTTTAAAAGATAGAACTAAAAAAGGGAAAAAAAACCAAACTAACAGAAAAACTCAAGTTAGTTATCCACAGATACTTCTTGCAGCTAATTTATTTTAGAGCATGCATCAAGAAGGTGTGATGCTCAGAATGAAATTGTTTAGAGTTCTGACACTTATTTTACACAAGTTAAGGTATTGTAAAAGGTAATTAATTGTACCAGGCTATTTTTTTTTTTTTTTTTTTTTTGGTTTTTCGAGACAGGGTTTCTCTGTGTAGCTTTGGCGGTGCCTTTCCTGGAACTCACTTGGTAGCCCAGGCTGGCCTCGAACTCACAGATATCCGCCTGCCTCTGCCTCCCGAGTGCTGGGATTAAAGGCGTGCGCCACCACCGCCCGGCTCCAGGCTATTTCTTTTAGGCCACCAACCTGCTCCCAAATCATGACACTAAGACCTCTTATTAGTTATGAATGCTTGACCTAGCTTAGGCAGGTTTCTTTTTAGCTCTTTTAACTTAAATTAACCTGTTTCTCTTATCTACCTTTTGCCTTAGGGCTTTTTACTTTACTTTGTTCTATATATCTTAATTTCACTGCTTGTCATGTCTGGCTNACTGGCCTGGCTTCTGGCCCGGGGCCTCTCCCTTGTTCTCTCCTCATCCTCCTCATTCCTCTCTGAGCCTAGATTTCTCCCATTTATTCTTTTCTACCTGCTAGCCCCACCTATCCTTTCTCTGCCTAGCTATTGGCTGTTCAGCTATTTATTAGACCAATCAGGTGCCTTAGGCAGGCAAGGTGAAAGAAATTCAACACACCTTTACATATTTAAGCACACATCCTTACATTGTTAAACAAATGCAGCATAAACAAAAGTAATACACATTTACACAGTTAAAGTAATATTCTGCAGCATAAACATATGCAACACATCTTTGCCCAGTTAAAATAATATTCTGCAATAGGTAATATTGAAAATCTCTGTGTCTAAATTTTATGGTCTATTTCTTTATTAACTTTTAACTTTTCAAGTTTATCCAGATTTGTTTCTTGAGTAAAATAGCTGAAATTGTCAGTACTATTCCTGACTGTGCTCTCTTGTGTTCTAGGAGAGAACATTAGACAGGATCTTTATTTTCATGTACGGCATGGAATCATCCATCTCAAATCTGTTACAAAGTGTATGAATCTATATTTAGTATATTTAGTGTAATATATTATTGATTGACTTTTGCTGGGCTTTGTATTCTCTGAAACACATTTTGAAATTTGGTTGCTGTTATGGCCTTCCTGGAAGGTAGGGTCTTTATGAGGTAATTGGATCATTAATGAGGATTATGTCATTCTTAGGAGGCTGGATTAGTGCACTGCCTTTTTTTGAAGACATATACTTGGGTTTTCTGTATTCCCATCGTCAGTTGAATTGGCTCGATATTGGTGCCTGTGTCTTGGACTTTCTAGTATTTAGAGTCATAAACCAAAACAAGTTTTTCAGTATGTTATTCAGTCTCAGGTATTCTGTGAAGTCACTTCTGAAGGTCACTTACTTGCTCATATATGTGAATTTACTGCTGGGCTGTTTTCTGTTCCCTTGAAATAAATATCTGCATTTTTGCTAGTATTATTCTGCTTAATTGTAATATTGTAATCTTCTGCTTTGTAATATTGATATCAGTGTGTTTTTTAAAGTGCTTTATTTAGATTAGCACCTATTGCAGGGATCTGTTCCTGACCAGTTTGCTGTGCCATTAGAGAGACCAGGCTAAGTTAATTTGTGTTTGCTTGTTTCTCATATTCACTTCCAGTCTGTAAATTGAGCATTGTAAATTTGAATTACTTTGAGAGTGAGCTATATAAAGAATGTCTGCTTTTTCTTTGAAATACAGTTAGAGATGTTAAATGGAGATAGCATATATATATATATACATATATATATATATATATGTATATATATATATATATATAAAATCTTTCTATTCTCAATGATTGAATATAAGAATGTTTTATATTAGTCAAATTTAGGATAGCAAAGCTACCTGGTCATTTTATTTGTACTTGACTTTTGGGATATTATTATTTTATTTTGAAAAGATAGCCTTTGAAAACTTTGATTAAAGACTGAAATCAATTTCATGTGGTCATTTTTCTGCTATTTAATAAATTTTCTAAGACACTTAGAAGAGCTCTAGAGACACTGTGTTCATTGAAAGTTATTTCCTGCCTTTGATATAAGTAACTGAAGGAGCCTTCCTACAATATTCAGTGGATTAATACAAGATTTCTAGAGCATTCCAGCTCTGTGTATTTTACTCTTGTCTTGTACCACTTGAATAAATTTGCTCTTATTTCTGTTACATGACAGTGCTATACTCCCACATCTCATGCAAGTTGAGATCTTCCAGCATGGCTTGAATGTTGTGGGATATTGTTTCAGAATGAAGATTTGTGGGACTTTGAAGTAGTGAAGCAGAGGGAGAAGAGTCTAGAGTTAGAAGTAAGTGCTGTTTTATAGTGAGAAGTTGAGTTTATTCTGCCTCAATTAAGTCATACTCAGATATGTTAGTATTCTTCCCTTAAGAAAATGTAAGAATTTGCTGGATATTTGCTGGATACTTATTTAAATGAAGGAGTTTACTGGTGGTAGTCCTATTTCATGCTATAATTGCTGAGCAGTTAAATGGAATGCTTTTGATACTATCAACTTTGTGCTAATGTGTAATATTAATCTACTGTGTGCCACTTAAAGAGTGTAGTTGCTTGGATAAGTTAAAAAGAACAGAAGTTTATTCTTCTATCATTCTGGAGGCTGATAAGTTCAAGATGAAGATACTGGCTTATCATGATTGCCTTCTTGCTGTGTCTTCCTGTGGCAGAAGGGGCAGGGCTAAGGGGAAGTCTGTTCTCACATGGTAGAAGAGGAGAGAGAAAGCATACTCTACAAGCCCTTGTAATAGCAGTATTAATTAATATCTGCCAGACTTGAGTTGTAGGAGGCAGATGTCTTGTGACCTAACATACACCCAAAGGCTTTGCCTACCAACACTATTGCATTGGGGATTAACAAATTCATGTCATAGCAGTTGTCATTCTCTGTGGTTTGATTTCTGACTTCAGATGAGCAAAGTTCAATAAAAATAGTACACTAGGCATCATAATGACCACCTCAAAGATATCCATGCCCTAATTCAGGAAAATACGTTACTTTGAATGGCAAAAAGGACTCTGCAGTGACAGGTATGGGCTTTGAGATCAGGTTATCTTAGATTATTCTTGTGGTTTCACTGTCAGTCTTAAAAAAAAAACAGAAGAGAAAGGCAAAAGACTCTGTCTGATGCTGGATGCTGGATGAAGACAGGAAATTGAAGCATGAAAAACATGTGATCTGCGATTGTTGGTGTTGAAGGTAAAAGAAAAGGGCCAAGAATCAAGCCAGATAGATGTGATTAGAAGTTGGCAACTGCTCTCAACTGATAGTCAGGAAAGAAATGGGACTTGCTGGTTGTCTCACAGGGCCTAATGAAAATAAGAATATATTTAGTCAAGATTTCATTGCAGCGAACAGTAAATTTTCCATTGAGTTTCCTGTTGAGGCTAGTAGTTCAAAAATTGTATTTGTTTAGTACATACTCTGAAGAAATCTTGTGATTTGGATAAAGAGAATGTTAGCTATTTAACTCTAGTCTCCTAATTTGCTTAATTGAAATTCGTTGGCTTTGCCTTTTTTATAAATTTAGGCTTTGTTTGAGAAACTATACTAATTTTTATGTATTTTACTTTTTTAAAAATGTGTATAGGTGTTTTACCTTCATGTATGTCTGCGTACCACATGTGTACAGTGCTAATGGAGGCCAGAAGAGGGTCTTGGATCCCCTGGAACTATAGTTGCAGATGGTTGTTACCCCCATTTGGGTGCTGGGAATTGAACCTACATCTTCTGGAAGAGCAGCCAGTGCTTTTAACCACTGAGCCATCTTTCCAGTCGCCCCCTCCCCACCCCCCTAATCTATTCTCTAAAAGAAGTCTGAAAATGTTGAGGAATGGGGAGAAAGCCCAGTCAGTATAGTGTTTCTCACACAAGCATGAGTGAGTTTAGATCCCCAGCTCCCATGTCAAAAGGTGGGCATGGCAGCACATGCCTATGATCCCAGGGCTAAGGAGGCTGAGGTAGGAGCATCCCTGGAGCTTGCTGGTCAGCCATTCTAGTAATTAGTAAGTTCCATTTCATTGAGAGGTCCTGCTACAAAAACTAAGGTGCTTGCAGAAAGTACTCACCGTTGACTTCTAACTCACAGACTCATGCATGCATTCCTGCACACATGTGCAACTGCACACATAGAAAAAGAGATGGGATTGGATATTGTTTCTTAGTAGGTATATTAAATTATTGAGGCAGTCATAGGCTCTAAAGCTTTATTTGGGAAGAGACTTGTATAACCTGTTTCAATTGAGTAGGAGAGAGAGTGTTTATTTGGGATTCCTCATATGGTAACCTAGATTCTCCAGCTTGATCAGGGCTGAAAGTATACCCAGAGTGATCTCTTTGAAAAATAAAACAAGAAACACCCCAGTCTTTCCCTTATATAGTAAATGTGGTAATTATGGGGTAGGGAATAGATAAAAGTCACTTTGCTGACACATTGTCTACTGACAAAGTTTGAGAATCATTAAAAATAGCCACCTAATTAATTGATGTAGAAAAAGTACTGCTTAACACTAATTAGTGAAATTGATATTTTAAAGTGAGTTAAACTGTAGTAATGAAAAATAAAAGCTAAAAAGGATTGGTTAGAAAGATTTTCACTGAGAGTAAATAACTGAATAAATCTTGTTAAATGAATACTGTATACTTGTTGAATGTAAGCTAGTTATTTTAACATAATGGTCAGAATAACAGAGTGTTCAGAAATTCTTCTTTCATTAAAGTGATACATTGCTAACACTTTAGAGACTTGAGACTATTATAAAATTATACCAGAAATGATTATGAACATTTCTGCTATGAAATTTAGATTGAGACAGGAAGAGGTGAGCTTTGAAACCACTTAGATCCTGGTTTAAATTCCATTTCCTTCTGTCTTGGTGACTGGATTTAAACTTCTCTCCCATTTCTAAAGACTGTTGAGATTTACTGAGACAGAATTTATAGTCTGCCTTTGCCCTTGTCTGGCATATAGCAGGGCCCTCAAAGATTGCTTTTCTCTCATCCTTTTTTTCTTTAGGACTGAAAAAAACAAATTTTTGTCACATTTTAACAGTCACCTTGGGCACATGTTATACCCTGTGATTGTGTTCTACCTCTCTGCATTCAAATGTGCATTTACAGTTCTAGGAAAAAACAGTTGTTACTTTTATGTGTATATTCTTCATGCTTTATTTTTTTCCAGACAGAGACTTATTCTTCATTCCAAGTTGACANGGAACTCACTGTGTGACCTAGGCTGATTTCAGATTCTTGGCATTTCTCCTACCTCAGCCTACTGAGTCCTGGGATTATAAGAATGGACCAAAAAAACCATACCTGGCTTTTCTCATGGGTTTATTTTCTGAGAAAAAATATTGAAGTCTTTGTGGGAGTCTGTCAGAGTTCTACTCCGAACTGTTGAATGATTCTTATGGGGAGGAGAGAGGTATGAAGTGTTAGGTAGAAATATAGACGTAGATGGAGAGAAAGATAGAGACACAGGATAGCTTTGGGAGGGCCCTGGGTCAATACCCAGTCACCTAGAGGTTTATTCCATAAGGCTTTTTATACAATGCCAAGGGGAGAGGCAAAAGACCTCCCCCTTTCATGATCAAAGCACAATGTACAGCCAAGTGTAGACCTTTCAAAACACCTGGTAAACATGCCCCTGGCTAAATCATCCTATTGTACGACCCTGCTGGGTAAAGCAAGCTCAGATTCTCTGACCTTGAGTAAAATATTAGTAGGGAGCCCATGTGGGTCCCCACAAGTCTTACTTCACAGATTTTCAAGTTAGAGATGTGTACCAAAAGGAAAATAAAAAATACTTAAGAGGGCTAGGGAAATGACTCGGTGGTTAACAGCACTGGCTGCTCTTCCAGAGGACCTGGTTCAATCCCCAGCAACCACATGGCGGCTCACAACTGTCTGTAACTCGAAGATCTGAAACCCTCACATAGACATACATGCAGGCAAAACACTAATGCACACAAAATTAGAAACCAAACCAAACCAAAACAACCTTAAGAAAATCGAAAATCAAGTTCCCAATGTACCTATTGAGGGTAGAAGTCATAGTGAATTCCTTTTTATAATTTATTCCTTTGAAAAATGGCTGTGTCACATAATTGAATTGAAATGCCATTGTTAACTGTTTTTAAACAAATTCCACAATAATGTGGTAAGTGTTGTATTGATCCCAGGTGCCAAGTCCTGAGCCTTATATCATAAGCTAGTTCTCATGAAACTTTCCAGCAGCCCTTGGAAGTAATGTCATTTTAGAGATAGAGTCTCTTGAGATGAGGCAGCCAGTCTCATGGTCACACAGCTAGAACAGGAGTGGTTGGATTTCTGTTTCTTTTCAAAATATATCTTGAGGGCTGGGGAGATAGCTCAGTCAGTAAGGTGCTTGCTACATAACTGTGGAGACCCAAGTTAGATCCCCCAAAAGATAGAACTGATGGCTTGTGTATGTAATTCCAGTGCTAGAGAGCTTGAGACAGGAGGGTCCCTAGGCTTGCTAGCCAGCCAGCCTGTGTTAATAGGTGTGTTCCAGGTCCCAGAGAGAGGCTTTATCTCAAAAAGCATAGTGGATGTCTCCTGAGGAATAACACTCAAATTTGACCTCTGGCCTTCAAATCCATACAGCTTCCTCCCCAACCTGAAATATGTCTGGTCAGTTATGTGTCATGTTGCAAGTTTACTGTAGAATCCATAGGCTTTTAAGTTTTGTGTATCACTGAAAAACTCTTTTCCTTATGTTCATTCTTCTTCTAAGATAAATAATCCTTAAAACATAGAATTGAAGTCTATAGTTATTCTCAAATATATATTTAAGGTGACAATTTGAGTGCCTTTACTCATTAAATACAGATTTTCCCCCTTTACCAAAAATAAAACCTTTTTCCTAGAGTTTTACAACTTGTGCTCTGTTAGACCAAAGAGTATATGAATTTGTGAATTTTATAAATTTAAATGCAGTAGGTTTTCTAGTGGAAGTTATGATCTTTACCACTTAAAAAATTTTAATGTTATGATTGATACCCTTTTTCATGGTTGTTACTTCCATTTTCTTCATTATTTTTCCCCTATAAAGCATTGCACTTTTAAGGATATTTGTGTGTGTGTGTGTGTGTGTGTGTGTGTGTGTGTGTGTGTGTGTGATGCTGGTGACATGGTACAGATGTGGAGTTCAGAGGACAACTTGTAGAAGTCCTGGGTAATCAAACTCAGGTTGTGAGATATGGTGGCAAATGTCTTTACCTAGTGATTCATCTTGCTGGCCCTACTGATAATTCATAAAACCTTTTAAATTGTCAAATAATGATATGTTGTGAAACTAGAAAATTGGGATATATGTTGATTTCTTTTTTAAATTTTCCAATATTTTATTTTATTTTTTCCACAAGTATTTTATTTCATATCTGATACTTTTTTTCTTTTTATATGGTGTATTACATTGACAGATTTTCGTATGTTGAACTATCCTTGCATCCCTGGGATGAAGTCTACTTGGTCATGGTGGATAATTTTTTTGATGTGTTCTTGGATTCGGTTTGCCAATATTTTGTTAAGTATTTTTGCATCAATGTTCATGAGGGATATTGGTCTATAATTCTCTTTCTTTGTGGCATCTTTGTGTGGTTTGGGTATCAGGGTAACTGTAGCCTCATAAAAAGAGTTTGGTAATGTTCTATTTGTTTCTAGTGTGTGGAACAAATTGAATAGTATTGGAATTAGCTCTTCTTTGAAAATCTGGTAGAATTCTGCTCTGAAACCATCTGGTCCTTGGTTTTTTTTGGTTGGGAGACTTTTTATGACTGTTTCTATTTCTTTAGGGGTTATTGGTCTATTTAAATAGTTTATCTGGTCTTGATTTAAATTTGGTATGTGGTACCTCTCCAGAAAATTGTCCATTTCTTTCAGATTTTCGAATTTTGTAGAGTACAGGTTTTTGAAGTATGATCTGATGATTCTCTGGATTTCTTCATTGTCTGTTGTTATGTCTCCCTTTTCATTTCTGATTTTGTTAATTTGGATGCTCTCTCTCTGCCTTCTGGTTAATTTGGATAG
>LZPO01066276.1:244119-262979 GCA_001675575.1 Neotoma lepida
CCCATCTACATAGGTTTTGTTGGTGACTATTATATTTTTTAAAATTTATTAGTTTTTATGTCTCCCATCTACATAGGTTTTGTTGGTGACTATTAGATTTTTAAAAATTTATTAGTTTTTATGTATATGGAAGTTTTGTCTGCCTGCGTGTCTGCATGCAATGTATGTGTAGTGCCCACAAAGACCAGAAGATGATGTTGGATTTCCTGGGACAGGAGTTATAGACAGTTGTTAGATGCCGTGGAGGTGCCAGGAATGAGACCAGGTACTCCGAAGAGCAATGAGTGCACTTAATGAGAGCCATCTCTCTAGCCCTCTTGATGATTTTAACCACAGTTAAACAGGCAGGTGCTTGTTGTTCTCCCATTAGTTTTTCTTTCCTGTTGCTTTCTTTTCTTTCCATAATTTGTCTACTGTAAGATATTATACAGTATCAAATTCATTTCCATCTCAAGGCTAAGTCAGTTTGATCAGCTGGATTATATATTTAACAAAACTTTGTCAGGTTTTGTTTTCTGTGCTGTTTGAATTCTTATGTTCCATTGAATGACATAGCTGAATGGTTGCTTATGATCCAGATGTTTTATTATTGAAGCTATCAGAAAGCTCCCATTCTTTGTGTCTAGAGTTGGAAGGTGGGAAATTCTCTTGTAGGCTACAGGTTCAGGAACATGCCTTGTCCTCCTTGGGTCACTGAATAAAGGAATTCGTTGTAAACATTTACCAGTAACCTTGTGGTAGTTACATTTATGGATAATATGTTCAATTGCTGCTGTTTTCTTGTATCTGATTAGGGATATTACCTTAATAAAGTCTAGTATTTCGGTTGTTGCTACAGAGAATTTGTGGATAAACTTGGAAAAAGTTGATAGGAGTATTGAATCATTAATGTCATGGGCATAGTATTTGTGTTATTTTTTATGTGTTCATTTGTGGTTTATTTTATCATTTTTTTAGTTGTTTGCTTAAACGTCCTGTACATATTTTGTTAGAATTGTACATTATTATTACATTTTTAATGCTATCAAAGCAATACCTAGTTAAAAAAAATTCCAATTGCTTGTTGCTAGGGTATATGATAGCAGTCATTTTTTGTTTATTGATCTTTGTGGTGGTTTGAATGAAAATGGCCCCCATGGATTCATAGGGAGTGGCACCATTAGGAGGTGTAGCCTTGTTGGAGGAAGTGTGTCACTAGGGGTGGGCTTTGAGGTTTCAAATGCTCAAGCCAGGCCCAGTGTCTCGCTATGTGTTCCTGTTGCTTGCCAGTCCAGATGTAGGCTCTTTCTCCAGCACCATATCTGTCTGCATGCTGCTACTATGCTTCCCGCCATGATGCTAATGGACTAAAACTCTAAACTACAAGCCAGACCCAAGTAAATGTTTTCCTTTTATAAGAGTTGCCATGATCATGGTGTCTCTTCACAGCAATAGAAACCCTAACTAAGACAATCTCGTATCCTACAACTTTACTAAATTATGTATGTTAATCTTAGAGCTTTTGAAATAAATTATTACGTAGACTTTTTTCTACATAGACAATAATGTCCACACACAGAGATACTGTCTACTTCTCCCAGAAACTAACATATCATATTTATTTATTTTCTCAGCATCTCTGATTTTAGATTGGATAGGAGTATATTTGGCAGCTGGATAGGAGTATATTTGGCAGCAGTCTGTCATAAGTCCCGAGCATCTCTGAATCTTCTTGCTGAATTTGATAAGAATGCAAGCTCTGACTGTTCTTTATCTGGTCTCTTTCCCAGGGACATTCTCCCTTGAGGGATGAAGTAATGACTCCCCAGACAAAGAACAGATGGATAGATTTGCTCTGCTTGTTCTGAAAATGATCCATTTCCAACTTTGGTGTTCTTGAGCTGTTATAGAATCCCACATGATATAGAGCATCACCCCAGAACCTTCTGGTAAAGGGCCATGTAGGGTAAGGTGAATTGTCAGCAACATGGTGCTCGAACTAGTTTTTGTATCATATACCTTCTGTTTGTATCTGTGAAACAGTAGCAGGCTAGCATCATGGCTTATAAGCAGAATGGATGATATACCAGACCCTTAATTTTTGCTTCAAGGACATGATATTACCTTTACAAGCTTTACCTTTACAAGAAAGGACATAGCTTCTTTGGATTCATTTAGTGGTCTAAAGTTAATGAGGTACAGAAGCAAGTCTAACTTTTTAAGGTAGGGTAGTTGCAGAGAATAAGTCTTCAAAGCTACTGCCCTACTTGCTAATGAATTGTTTTTTAGCAGTGAACAAAGCTGCTGGAATGGTGCTTTGGTTGTTGGTCATTTTCTAGTCTAGGAAGGAAGGGAAATGTTAGTTCTTGACTGAGACAGCAAGCTGCAGGAACAAAGGGCAGTGTGGTGTAGCCATTGAATCAAGAGCTACAGTAAAAGGTGGCAGCAGTGAGGATACAGAGCTGAGTAGACTTACATATTTTACATTCATTTATTTAGCAGTCACCATGGAATTTGGATGTAGATATAAAGGCTTTTGTATTGGTACAGCTGTTCTTTGTGCCTTCACTCTGAGGTTCCCTTCTTCCTTTTTACTCTAAGCTCAGCTGCCTGGGTAAAATCCAGGTGAGAGGAGCCTACTGAAGAGGAAAGAATGAACTCTTGTAGCTGAGGACAGAGATAGCTTTTGAATCCTACAGGTTTTGTGGGGGAATGCTCAGTAGGTGGCAAGGAAGAAGGCACTGAGGTAGGCTAGAGCTGTAGCAGGAGGCACAGAGGCAAACTAGACATTTGACCCTTGTAGGAGGTTGGGGTAGAGGAGGGAGTATGTACCACCTGATGTGAGAAGCCAAAGGGAAAGAAAAACCTTCCCAAGTCACAGCTCTCCCTGAAAGCCTCCCACTTCTCAGACCCCTGGCCAGAGAATAATGTAGCTTCCTAGAGACTCTGGCTGTAGTTGCTCTGTTTGTCTGTTCAATTTCTTGTTCTGTGATTTGCAGGCAGGGAGCAACTGCTCAAATTCTAAGAAGCTGAAGTGTAGGTGGGGCCTCTGGACCTACCTACCCATTGCTGTTATTTTGATATTCTGATAGCTTTGCTAGCTGGATGATTAAAGCTGTGGTTTTGGTGCTCTTATATACTGTGGATACTTTCAGATTTTAAAGGTGCCTCTCATGGTCTTGGTTTGCTGTATGTCAAGAGGNATTTACAAAAACCCAATAAAAAGACAAGAAATCACAGCTACTTAAAAGCCTTGTGACTGCCAAAAACTCAGTCTGTTTCCCAGTGCAGCAGTGCCACCTGCCTGACCTAGCTACCAAGTGCACATCCCCCCACTCTCATTCCTTGCCTCCCTCCTCCCTCCCCACCCCTTTTCTTTCTCTCAAATTTTTAATGCTGTACTGGGATTGAACATCGAATCTCACACATACTATGCAAGTATCATTGAGCTATGAATTGTAAAGCTCTCTCCCTTTATTTGAGATAGTTTCATTATGCTGGTCATACTGGCTTGTAACTCCTAGCACTAAAGCACTAAACTTGAACTATTTCCCAATAGTTCTGTTTGTTCCAGTGCTAAAAATGGAAGCAGGCTTTCCTGCCACAACAGGCAGGTACTCTGCCATTGAATAACACCCCTTCAAGTGCATGGCTTTTGAAATGTGCCAGTTGCCTACTGATAGCTTTTGTTAAGATGAACTACCTTATGACTCTATGGCATGATGCCCCTGTTTGGCAGTAGGCTGACTTGGGCTTCATGATTCTCAAGTAGAAGTGACCAGTTGGACCTCATACGTAGATGAAAATAGTTTGTCCACAAATGTGGCTGATCTGTCCTGAGAGTCAGTTCTGGTTTTGTATGAAGGGTGGGTGGTACTGCCTAGTTGGAACAAAAACATGTCTCAGTTTACCACCTAAAACAGTCCCTGGCTCATATGAACTCTCTATGCATGGAAGTTCCCATGAACAGCTGGGCTTGATTGACCTCTTCCTTGCCTAAGCTAAAGCTGATGTAATCATTTAGTGTCACTGCTGTCTACCAACTGTGANGTGGATATGATCGTTCAGCTTTCATGACTCCAACCAGTACTTGCTTAGACAAGCCTTTTTAGGGTTTAAAATGTCTTTTTTTTTTCTTTTTCTTTAAATCCTGGTCCCTTGCCAGCCTAGTCTTCAGGTCTGCCCTTTAGAAGGCTGGCAGATTAAATCATTGCCTTGGGACTTTAAGCTATGAAAACAAGNTGCAGCTGCCAGTAAGACCATTGGGCTTATAAAGCCTTCAGTTTGCAAATTTCTAGTTCTACCTGGGTCAATTATTACACTTGATATGGCAACAAAACCACATGATAGACTGGCAGCTGCTATGTGGTGATTTTTGGAAATGGGAGTTTTCAGTATTCCTACTAGCTTTCCCTTCTGAATGTGGATTCTGTTTTTCAGCCTTAGGACTCTTGGATCTTCCCTCATCCTATCCCACCCCCTGCCATATCTCCAGTTCCTTTTCTTAGGAACTTTTGAGTTTTTCACTTGTGTTCAGAGAGTGACAGAGTTGTTACCCTTCTCACAGTGGTTTAAGTGTCCCTACACTCATATGAAAGTTGCTGGAAAGGATTCAAGATGTGCTTCATACTGTACCCTCAGTGCCTGATGTTTTTTCCTTTCTAAGCTTAGACTGAGAGATGCAGTCATTGGCTTTTCCTGACCATGCTTTTTGTGACCATGTAGTGAAGTCTGTGAAGAAAGACCTGCAGATGGGTATGATTGCTTTTGTGTATGTATTCTCCACAGATTCTTATCTTCCTGTTAGCATACACTCACTTTAGTAAATCAATAAAAATGTTACCTAAATAGTCTTCCTGGTGTTGCTTTTGACTTTTCTGGGTACTCAGCTGCTCCTGTCCAATGTGTTCCTCAAGCCAGCAGTCTTTTCTGAGAGTCTGGGCTGATGGGTACTCTAACCTTTGCTGTCTGACAATTCTGAGGAAGGTTTGTATCTGTAGAGAGCTTTTCTTTCTGTTGTGAGTGTGAGCTATGTTCTTTCAAGTTCTTTTCATCTGTCTGGAAGCTGGAATAACATCTGCTGGGATATCATTTAGGTTTGTACGGAATCTGTAGATCCTTATGTTGAGTCTTCTGACCCACAGAGACACTTATGTCTCTAACTTTACATAGGTCGTCTTTAATCTTTCACAGCATGTATTTTACAGTCTCATGGATGTCTGGTTGGATCATTCTGAATTCCTGTTTTTGATATTACTCTAAAGAGTATTTGGCTTGTATCAGAAATGTATATTACATGTTTTGAATGACCTTTTCTATTTATTGAAAAATCTGATTTTCCTCACTTAATCTATAAACATGGAAAACTTGACAAATTGAGTTTTAATGTTAAACTACCCAGGCATTTCTAAGGTATGTCTCACTTGATCATGACAGATTAACAGATTACCTTTTTTGATATTGTATAATTTCATTTGAGATTATTTTGATAGTCTATTGCCTGTGTGTTCATGAGGGACTTTGGTCTGTCANTTTTCATTTATTTTAATGTTTTATCTAGTTTTAGAATTCTGAGCTTATGAAATGAATTGAAAATGTTCCTTTTTCCTTAAATATGAGGAAGTTTGGAATGATTAGTTGAATCCTTATATTGGGTAATGTTTATAAATTCAATTATTTAACAAATAATACTGTCATTTTTCCTGTCACTGTTTTGGTGATATGTATCTTTTAAATAATTTAATCATGTTATTTAAGTTGCCAATATTATCAACATCCCTTTTAAGTATTTCCTCATCATATTTTAATGTTTATAAAATCTGTGCTGCTGTCAACACTTTCACTCTGAATAAGGACAGTTTATATTTTATTAATTTCTGCTCTATTCATGTTTCCTTTCTTTTTTAGTGAAAACTTCTTTCATGTTTCCGTTCTCTTTTAGTGAAAACTTCTTTCATTAACTTTAATTCTTTTTCCCCTTAGTATGTGCTTAATACTACATTACCTACTTCTCACAAATTTGGATATGTTTTATTTTATATCACTTATTTCAGTGTGTTTTCTCACAGAACTCATTCTGTAGACCAGACTGACCTGGAACTCATAAAAAATCCACCTGTCTCTGCCTACTGAGTTCTGGGATTAAAGACATGAGCCACCACTCCTGGCAAATATATGCTTATTTTTGAAAATGAATATTGCCCAAAATATTCTCTTTGACTATAATGGAATTAAATTACAAAACATTAATAAAAGTTGAAAAATCACCCATTACTTGAAAATTGGAAAACATCTTCAAAATAACCAATATTAGACTGTGATAGCAAGGAAATCACAAAACACACTGAAAGAAGTGGTATTTAAAAAAAAAAAATCCAAATTTGTGAGCAGTAGGTAATGCAGTGTCAAGCATGTAAGGGGAAAAAAGAAAGCTGATGAAGAAGTTAGAGTGCTGGGATTAAAGGCATGCTCCATCATGCTCCGCTGTGAGTAGTTTTAAAGACAGTGTGTTTTCTCTATTGGCCTGTAAAAGGCCAACTGATGGCAGTGCCTGAAAGTCTAGCCTCACTGAGTCTCTGTTTATACTTGTATTAGCTTTTTATTGGACACTTACTTTTAATGAAGGAGGAGTTGTGAAGTCCCCAACTATAATTGTTGATTTGTTGCTTCCTTTTTCCCCTTTTCCCAGCTTTAGCTTCAATATATTTGTATACAGCACATTCACATTTAGGGTTATCATACAACTGTTTTACCCAAGTAGTAGTCCTGCTGTCAGTTTCAGGTTTGCTCTGTGTGGTTTGCAGTGCTTATATTTAATGTATGATCTGTGTACCTTTAAGATATTTTTTCCTACACACTAATGGCTTTTTTTCCCTTTTAAAGTCTATGCTGATTTTTGTATGAATTAGAGTGTAAAGCACTTACATTTAATATAATTTTGACATGATTAGACTAATGTTCTCCTTTTTATTCTGTTGACACTAAGTATCATTATTTTTTCCCCCTTGTTTTTTGGGGAGTAAGTAATTTTTTAGCTTTTCATTTTATATTCTCTATTAGCACTAACTGTATCTTTTAGTTTTCTTTGGTGATTGTTTCAAAATTTAGTGATATAAATGCTTAACTTAAAATTGTCTAATTACAATATATCATATATAATATTCGACCCTTACTGCAATATAATATATATTGACCCATACCATCTTTTATGCTGGTTATTTTACTTATGTTGTATGAACTTCAAATTATTTAATTGCTATTTTTGCTTAGCCAGTCATCTTTTAAACAAATCTTAACTTTTTGTTTGTTTGTTTGTTTGNTTGNTTGGTTGGTTGGTTTTTCAAGGCAAGGTTTCTCTCTGCAGGCCTGTCTGTCCTGCAACTCATTCTGTAGACCAGGCTGGCCTCAAACTCAAAGATCTGCCTACCTCTGCCTCCCGAGTGCTGGAATTAAAGGCATGCGCCACCACTGTCTGACTTAACTTTTAAAATAGTTAAATAGGTATTTATAATTTCTGGTTCTTTTCATGTTTTTTTGTGCAGCAGATACTAATTAGGGTATTATTTTCTTTCATTCTGAAAGATTTACTGCAACTTTTTTTGTAGCAAAGGATTGTTGGCAATAAATTCTACTTTATCTGAAATGTATTCCTTGGGTTTTCATTATCTTTTGCTTGATATAAAGATCTACACTGACTCTTTTACTTTAATAGTATTTAGGTTCCGATATTTGTGGTATCATCGTTCTTTGTTCCTTCTTACTGTACTGTGTATTTTCCCCTCTGGATCCGTGTAAGTGTTCATTTTGCTTCTTTGTTTTTGTAGTTCAATATGATGTACTTTGCTGTTTATTATCATTACTGACTTTGGATCATTGGTATTCTTGGATATTTGTTTTTAATGTGGTTACTATTGCTGATGCTAGATTTTTTAAAAATCAAGTTATAAATATTTGCGTAGCTAGCACAGGACCTTTCTTTTCTGAGGAAGGGAGAATATAGTTTGGGTGCTTTTACTTCTGGGTCTGAACTTATAAATCTTCTGTTTTACAGAGTTTAATGTGTGCCAAAATCTTATAATAATTACTCAGTTTAAATATTTACTTTTCAGCTCAAGAAATTTATTCAGTCTCTCTCTTTCTCTCTTTCTCTGTATGTGTGTGTAATTCTTCAGTCTCTTCCACTTTTTCTTTTTAACATTTTTTTACATGTATGCATGTTTTACCTGCCTGTATATATATGTGTGCTGTGTGTGTAGTACCCATAGAGGTCAGACAAGGGCCTCTAGAACTCCTAGAACGAGTTTCAGACAGTTGTGAGTTGCCATGTGAGGGCTGGGAACTGAACCTGAGTCCTCTGCAAGAATAGCAAGTGCTCTTTACTTTTGAGCAAGTCTCTCCAGCCACCCTCTACCTAATTTTTTGAGGGAGGATCTCATTGAACCTAGAACTCACTGATTTGGCTAGACTGGATGGCCACTGAGCTCCAGGGATCCACCTGTCTCTGCTTCCCTAGTGCTGGAATTACAGATAATTGCCACCATGCCTGGTTTTTATGTGAGTACTGGGGATCCAAACTTGGTTCCTCATGCTGGCATGGAAAGCACTTTACACACTGAGCTTTTTCCTTACTCCTTGATAAATTTTTATAGTTCCTTTATAGTTTTCTCTATGAACTAATTGTAATATATGACTTAATTTCTTTGTCTCCTAATTATTTCATCTTTTTGCATGTTGGTATTTCTGATAATGTTTAGATGGATATTGGTCTTTGTGTTTGAATAATATGAATGAAATTTTGTCTTCTTGTATTGAATGTTATACTTTGTCAGTCCTAATACTGTGGACTAAGCTTGCTCTTTTCATTCTTGTGTTTAAGTAACATGACAGTCAGCTCTAGAGAGACCTTTACCAAAATTAGTTTAGCCTTGCTATTTTTTATTTTTATTATTATTTATTTATTTATTTATTTTAGCCTTATTATTAAAGTGTAGTTCTTGACTGCCCCTGTTCAATGGCCCTGTTGGCTTTCACTGGGACATTTACAGTGTTTTGTGCATTCAGACACCTACCTAATAGTAGGCTTCCTGGTGCCTCTTTGCCTGGCCTTTCTGAATCTCCTATATGAATTTATAACTTCATATTCATTTAAATACTTAAGAGGTCCTATATAGAAATTTATGAAACTGTGTTTTTTCTCCCCTGTAAAGTACCATATAGAATTTTCTGGAAGTTTGTTTAAGTTTTGCTTTTTCTGTTTAACCTAGTCATAGAATTCTATCTTTCTCAGCTTTCCTTAAAACTGTCTGGTAATCTCATTGTACTTATTCTATCTGCTGGATTTTTTCTCTCACATGATAGTTTCCCTAAGTATGTTTGGCAGTAAGTTGGATAATTATGTCATAAAGCTCAATTCATTGTCAGGTATCGTGGTGCATACTGGGGATCCAAGCACTTTGGAGGTAAGATAATTAGGAGTTCCAAGGTTAGGCTAGGCTACAAGAGACCTGTCTCAAACTCCAGCAGCTTTAAAGTCAAAGCCTTGCCTTGCTTGCCCTTCAGTGGGAAAGGGGCAGTTTTGTGGGGGTTTTTTTTGGGGGGGAGGGTTCTATTTACTAAGTAAATCATACTTCAATTACTCTGTTAGGTTGGAAACAGAAATTCTAACTCTTAAAAACTTAATTATCATGGAATATTTTTTAGTAATTTATTATGAGCTACAATGTGTTATTTCTTACATTTCTTAGTATCTTAAAATTGTCGTAGTGCTGTTAAAATCTAATTGTTTTAGTTCTTATGCCTTATTTCTTGTGTTAAAGCTTAATGATAAGCTAGCAGTCTATGTCCTACAACTCAGATTATTTTTATTTAAAATACTTATCTTGAATAATTTTTAAGATATGTATTTATTCATTCTTTGAAAATTTCAGACATGTATACAATCCCATTCTTCTCCTGTATTTTCAGTCTTCCTTCATTGAACATCTGGATCTTCCCTCCACTTCCCCAAACTTCGTATCTTTTTTTTAAAAAATAACCCATGTTTTAGGGTTAGTATTGCTGTGATGAAACCCTGTGACCAAATTAACTTGGGGAAAGAAGGGTTTATTTGACCTACAATTCCATATCACTGTTCATCATTGAAGGAAATCAGGATAGGAACTCAAGCAGGGCAGAAAGCTGGAGGCAGGAGCTGATGCAAAGGCCATGGAGGAAGTCTGCTTACCGTCTTGTTCATCATGGCTTGCTCAGCCTGCTTTCCCATAGAACCCAGGACCACTAGCCGAGGAATGGTATCGCCCACAATGGACTGGGCCCTTCCCCATCAGTCACTAAGAAAATACCTTATACCGGGTCTTATAGAAGCATTTTTCTCAATTGAGTTTCTCTCCTTTCAGATGACTTTATCCTGTGCCAAGTTGATATAAAACTAGTCAGTACACCACCAAGTCCAAATTGGTGCTTCCTGTATGCAAACAATATGGGACCACCCATTGGAGCATGGTCAACCTACCAGGGTTCACATCCCTAAAGAAAACTGTCTCTTCCCTAGCAGCCATCAACTGTTAATAGTTCCTTAGTTAGAGGTTTGTGTTTGTGTTGTGTGATAGACATTTCCTGGTGAGATAAAACATACACATGTCCACTCACCCCAGAAAGGGANGCTATGACAGATCACAATGTGGAGGCCACGGAAGTCCAACTTGGTGAACCAATGCATTTTATTGGAGTTACTAATAGGTCTAGCGGGGAAGGGTTACGTACAGAAGTGAAATGACTCAAAGACAGCTGCATCATCAAAGCCCATCCCAGTATGAGTGACAGTTCACAAAAGCTGGAAATTTGGAACATACTGCACAGCCATTTGTCTCAATTGACGTGAGCTTCTTCTCGGCAGTTCAACTAGTCTTTGTTTCTTCCAGGTAGCTGGGCTTGTCTCAGTCTTTACATCTTGGCTCATCTGAATTCATCTAAGCAGTCTTCATTGCTTATACACTCTTCGGGAGGGAAGACTTTTGTGAATCTGTTCCAGGGACTTCCTGAAGCTATTTTGAGTTGTTTGTTTACTGTCTGAATGGAACTTTCCTGCAGAATGAAATTTTACCTCTCCCTAGAACAGTGGTTCACACCTTGTGGGTTGCATATCAGGTATCCTGCATTTCAGATATTTACATTACGATTCATAACAGTAGCAAAATTACAGTTATGAAGTAGCAATGAAATAATATCATGGTTGGGGGTCTCCACAACATGGGGAACTAAATTAAAGGGTCCCAGTGTTAGGAGGGTTGAGAACCACTGCCCTATGACATCCTGTTGTTTTACCTCCTTATAAACATTCTCTCCTAAAATATCCTGTTTTTTCCACTTTCTGTTTACATCCTGTCTTAAGTTTCCTTCCAAAATGGAAGGTTTTATCCTGGGCAGAANCTGCTACACAACTGCTTGTGTGTCTCTCCTTCACCTATGCTGGAAGGTTAACTGGCTCAAATTTGTGCAGGTAACCACAGCTGCTATGAGTTTCTGAGCAATTTTTGACCATGAATATTCTTATTCCTCCACTACCCCATTATTAGAAGAAAAGACCTCATGACTGGAGAAAAGATAGTACATACATATCTGTGTAGATTTATGTCTTTTCAAGTTTATTCCTTTTAACCGATAGTAAATTTATTCTTCCTAATAGGTAATATGTACATGAGGGTTAGCAAACTTTTCTTGTAAAGGGCCAATATAAATCATTTTGACCTGGGTGGTGGTGGTGNACACCTTTAATCCCAGCATTCAGGAGGCAGAGGCAGGCCAATATCTGTGAGTTCAAGGCCAGCCTGGTCTACAAAGCAAGTTCCAGTACAGCCAGGGTGGTTACACAGAGAAACCCTGTCTGGAAGAAAACAAAAATCAAACAAACATAAAACCCCAAAACTGTTTTGATTTAGTGAGTCCTATATAGATGTATCATGTTGTCTTCTTTTTTTGGTCATTTAAAAATATAAGAACACAGAGTAGTAGTATTTGCTGAACATAACAGAGCCATTGCACAACATTTGAGACTACATACACAGAACTGTACAAGATCAGACCAGTTAGAATCTCACTGTGGAAGTGGAAGGGGCTCATGAAGTCCCACTCTGTAACACGAATCTTAAAAGGGCTTATTAATAAAAAAAAAAAAACCAAAAACCTGGAGCCAGATATTGGGGTGAAAGCTGAAAGATCAGAGAAACAGAACAAGCCATGTTCTTAATGTTCTTACCTCTACGAAATCCTCAGCCTCAAAAGAGAGACTTCCTGTGTACTGACGCCTTATATACCTTTCTGTGCACTGCCATCTTACTTCCTTCCTAGCTGGGATTAAAGACATGTGTCATCACACCTGGCTCTGTTCCCAGTGTGGCCTTGAACTCAGAGATCTGCCTCCCAAATGCTAGGATTAAAGGTGTGTGCTACCACTACCTGACCTCTATGTTTAATATAGTGGCTGGCTTTGTCCTCTGATCCCCAGGCAAGGCTTTATTGGGATACACAATATATCACCACACCACTCTTGGCTGAGGAGCTATTGGCAGCTTCTTCAGGAAAGCAGCATCATGCTCTAGTAGATGATCNTACACACACATATCTATAGAGGGCATTAAGTGGTCTTGGAGGACTTAAAAACAGAGCACATTAAATTAGAAGAGAAAAGTCGTAGGAGGATAGGGAAAGAATTAGAGGAACCCTAATGAGTGNTACATTGGATCAAAGTACATTATAAATAGCTATGTAAATGTTAAGAACAAAAACAATCTTAGGTTTGAGGGTTTAGTTTGGCTCACAGGTTTGAATGTGGTGACCCTTAGTATAGATCAGCACCACTTTGTTCAAGGACACTCCCATCTTATTTTTTTTTCAATGAAGTAAAGTCTGCATTCTAAATTCTTAAGCATTTTTGTTGTTGTTTATTTGTTCTTTTTTGACACACCTGGTACCTCTGGCTGTCTTGGACCTTGTAATGCAGATCAAGCTGGCTTTGAACTTGTGACCTCTGCCAGTACTTCACCAGTGCTGGGAGTACAAACAAGTATATGCCAGCATATTGGTACCTTCTGTATCTTTCACCTAGCAATACATTTATTTCCACAGTCATTTGTCCATCTTTTACTTCTGTGTTACTCAAAGATAAATGCATTTTTTTTTATTTAAGCCAGACTTGCTCTGGATTCCTGCCTGCTTTTGTCTGCAACTTCATTGGTACTTTGTTGATTATGCTCTTGCATGCATTATCTTTATCACATACTATTTTACTCTGTCAAAGTTGTACAGAGATCTCACTTCCTGGTGATTCAAATTTTGTACTTATGCCANTCAAAATTGGTGATTTTCATGAAAAATACAAAACCACAATTCTTTGTCTAAAATATTTTTAATTGAGTTTCATTGCAAAGTAGAAAAACAAGCTTTAAACTGTAATAAGACCATGGCTATCAAGTGTTTCTATGATGAATACTCATTTTTATGTGTACTTTGGCTGTTTTTCCTCTTCATAATGTTTTCCTCACTGATAATGTATAAAAACTAATGAATTAGAACATTTTAGTCTGCAGTAGGGAGGAAGACTGCTTTCTAAAAGGCAAAATGTCAAGAATAGGCTTTTCTACATTTTTAACTTTGGAATCAGGCGAGGTCTAGGCACAGTGGTGCAGCATCACCTTACACCTGCCGAGTCTAGGTTCTTCCAAGTACAATGCAGTCATTGCCCTGACTGAGTTCTTCCTTCTCTCCTTAGTGTTGTATTGATGATTTGGTTTGTCTTGGAGAATAAGACAAAAAACTGAAAGAATTTTATTATTTTTCTTGTTATTATAGGCTTTAAAAAACCTATCAATTGAACTAAGTAGCAGTGGCTTCTTGAGTATAGTTTTTACACCAAGAACCATGAAAGGCAATAGGTCTTTTAAACATAGATGAGCTATTTATATATTAATATATATAAACTTAATAAGATTACTTATGAGGACTAAAGATACTTGAAAAAAAACTACATGTTCTTACAACAGTTTGTTCCATTCTTTTTTTCCTGTAACACAGTTATTCCTCCCCCGCTCCCCACACAACAGATTTGTACTGTAAGAATAGCATCATGGTGCAGCCTGTAACTCCCAGAGGTAAAACACACAGTACTAAATTTCCATCTGTAGATTTTAGTTTTCATATTTCATGTCATTTTCTGAGTTAAAGTCAAATTCGAAATGATTTTAAGCTTTCAAGAACTGAATCTCTGTTGGCTTATTTTCTTAAGTAGTTCCATAGTATACTCACTNGTTAGTTACTCTGTAGTTAGGTTAGACATTTTGTTATATACAATTAATCCTTGATCATTTCTATTTAACTATATATACACTATAACTTGGGAGTTACTTTGTGCTTTAAATTTTAATTTCTTACTTTTATCTTATTTTATTAGCTTGAACATGATTGCTTACTCTTTTTTTTGGAGACAAGATCTTGCTATGTATGTATTCCTGGCAAGCCTGGAACTTACTTTGTAGACCAACTCGATCTCAAACTCGTATCTTCCAGTCTCTGCCTCTAGAGTGCTGGGATTATGCAGTGCCACTACTACCACTCACAGTAGCAANACTACCATTCATTTCACCATTGGCATGGATGCCCATACCTCTAACACTTTCATCAACGTCCTTCAGTATTTTCATTGCTGTAATAAAACTTATGAGGCAGGACCATTTAAAAGAATATCTATAGTTTCTTTGGGTCTAGTTCTGGAGGCTAGCAAGTCCAAGAACAAGNCACTGACATCTGCTGGCCATCATGTGAGGGCAATCTTNCTGCATCATGGTATAGTAAGGCTTGTACTAACTCACTTCTCCCTCTTCCTCCTCCTTTGGCTTGGGTCAGAGGCTCATTTAAGGTATTCTCAAACTTACTGTGTAGCCAAAGTTCAACTTGAATTCATGGTCTTCCTGCCTCCATGTCCCAATTGCCACAATTATAGGTGTGTGTCCCTACACCTGACAGATCCCTTCCTCTTCTTATTAAGCTACAGTGCCACCAGGTGGCTTCATTCTCCAGATATCATCTAATCCTTATTATCTTCCAAGGGATCCACCTCCAAATTCACTGACATGATTTTTTTAGGATAAAGACCTCAATTTGGGGAGGGGTCACATATCTGAGACATAGAAGTCACAAACTAAGACAAGTAGGTGTCACCACCATCATTTCTGTGAAGACGGAGTGTCATTAAAATCATTTGTATCAACAACATCTCTACCATCCCCTCTTCAACTCCACTATCCCACCACTGTTATTTTGCTACCCCAAATGTGGCCACCATTTCAAATGTGGCCACCATTTAAACACTGGCTCACCATTGCATTTACTCTTGAGCTTCCTTTTTCTCTCTCTTTTTGACAAACTTAAAATGGCATTGTTAGTGTATACTACATCTATTTTGTAGTGTGTACTACATAAATCTTAAAATTAGTTTTGAATTGGCAGATTGAGATAAGTATAATTCAGAATATTCACAGTTTAATAATGATGTTATACATAACCTAGAAGAGTTAGTAATACAGTAGTTTAATACTTTGGAATACATTGTTGATATTGCCAGTGAATTTAAGAATTGTTAACTCAGAGCTGGGTGGTGGTGGCGCCCACCTTAATCCCAGCACTTGGGAGGCAGAGGCAGGTGGATCTCTGTGAAGTTTGAGGTCAGCCTGGGCTACGGAGTGAGGAAAGGCACCAAAGCTACACAGAGAAATCCTGTCTCGAAAAACCACACACACAAAAAAAAAGCAAAAAAAAAATGGCTTGGTACAGCATAGACTGCTGTAGTCATCTTAGACCCATTCAAAAAGGCCATTCTATCTTTATCATCCTCTACTCCTTTATTGGGAGCTGTGGTAGCCATAGGTAGCAGGAGTAATGCTATGGTAATTCCAGCTATTTGCAAGCTTTTAGTGAAAAGCTGATTCAGAACTACATGGAGTTAATTAAGCTCTGTACTCCCACTTCAGATGTTATTAAGAAGGGGAAATTTATGGAGGCCTAAATTACTCAGGGTCAAAAAATCTGAGCTTGCTTTACCAAGTAGGGCCGCATGGTTGCCAGGTGTTTGGAAGGGTCTACACTTGGCTGTATCTAGCAAAGGGGAGGTCTTTTGCCTTTCCCCATGGCATTGTTATAAAAAACCCCTTTGAATAAAGTTCTGGGCCGTTGAGTATTGACCCAGTTCCTCCCAAAGCTATCCTGTGTTTCTGTCTGTCTCCTCTCCACTTTCTTTCTATATACAAATTTCTTATACCTTTCTCCTCAAGAGTACCCTGGGAAAAGTGGAGGCTGGTCCCCCACACTGTAGCAGGCTTTCTTTTGGGCCACCAACCAGCTCCCAAATCATGACACAGAGACTTATTTTTAATTATGAATTCTGAGTCCTATCTTATGCTTGTCCCACTAGGTCTTATAACTTATTTTAACATGTTTCTATTCATCTATGTTGTACCTCGGCTTCTTACCTTTTTTTCCGTCTGTATGTCCTACTCCATGTCTGTCTGTCTGACGACTGCCTGACTGGCTGGCCCCAGTTGTCTCTCTCTCTTTCTCCCTTGTTCTTTCCTCTCATTCTCTTTTCTCTCCTGTCGACAGATTTTTCTTTAGGACACCAGATCACAAAAAATGACATGGAAAGTTATTGTTAATTATGAAAGCTCAGCTGATAGCTTAGACTTGTTTCTAACTAGCTCTTATAACTTAAATTAGCCCATTTCTATTCATCTACTTGTTGCCACATGACTCGGCTTTACCTCTCCTCCTACATGTCTGTTCCCTCTCTGTCCAGTGGTGACTTCTCGCATCTCCACCCTTCTTGCCAGCGTCCTCTGTGTCTGGAAATCCTGCTTAATTATTGGTCATTCAGCTTTTTATTAAACCAATAACAGAGACACATCTTTAAAGCATACAAAAAGATTATTCCATAACATTTCCCTCTTTGACTAAATAAGAAAGGTAGTTTAACATAGTAAGACTATGTACAACAAGAACAATTATCAAGTAAGGATTATATTTACAGTATCCAGTCCATTTATGTTTGGCAAATTCAGAAAAAATACTCTATTATTAATCCTATATTGGTGAGTCCAAAGTTTTGTACCTAATCTACCTTCTATCATAACTAAGGAAAAGAATAGCTAACTATATAGTCTTCATCCATCAAGGACCCCAGAAGGATATAAAATTACCTGAGTAATCAGAAAGTGCAATNCAAAGCCACTTCCAAAACTATACAAATGAGAGAGACATCTAGCTGCCTGGACAGTCACCCAAAATTCCTCCTCAACATTGGGACATCCATCTTTGTCCTATAGGCCTCGAATATCTGGCAGACTTTTCTGTGAAGCAGGTATTTTGAAGGATTGCCCCGCCTTGTTTTGGCAAAGTTCAGCAGTTGCCTTCCTTTGTGTCCTGCTTGTCTAGTTTGTACAGCATACAGTCAGCAGTCAAGGCAAGAAAAGTTTCTTGCTAAAATGTCTAGCCTTGCCACAATGAAAGAAAACTCCATATGGAAGTTGTTCATTTCCCATTATCCTTTCTGAAGTAAATTGGTGCTGCCAGGAACAGATGAGTCTCACTGTCATGAAATGCTTAAGGTTATTAAACATCTTAAATGCCATATTCTGTAGGTCTTTAAAGTGTTTGGAGATCACCTATCTAAAATATATCTATATATGTCTTTGAAAACATACCTAACATGACTACAAGTTTATTATATATGACTAACTACTAACATGCATTGTTAAATTATAGATTACATGTTTAAATTAGCTGCATACTCACAATACCCCAAACAAGAGTAGAAACATACATTCATTATAACAAAAATAACTTTAAATTTTATCAATACACAAAAATCCATACTAATGTAAAACATTTGAGACGAATGATTGTTTAAAACTCAACAATCTACTGATTGTTCAGAACTCAACAATCTACCCTTGTATCTCATCATTTTTATACTATATCCTCCTTTTTCTCTTCAGAAAGAGATCCCTGAATCTAATCCCCTTTGATCATTTTTTTTTCTGACTATGACCAATAACAATTTGTAACCAACCTCCCTAAACAACAACAAACATCAATAGCTCTCCAAAATGACTACCAAAACACCCACCCCACCTCTTGGAAATGTGGGTGTTATGTTCTCTAGACTGCTTCCTGTTGTCTGGGGGCACTGGCATCGTTGGAAGAGCCGGAGAAAATTAAGATAATGGTCAAGTCCTGGCTAAAATAGTCTGTGAGGATGGACCATCTCAGCTAGCAGCCTTGAAGCTGTTCTGGATGCAGAACTCTGAGGAAACTGCAACAGAGGCGCTCTGGGAGGCTAGATCACCTGGATCACCTGTTTTCATTGGTATCTGGTCTCCTTGCTCTGAAAACATACAAATTTTTAAAGGTAACATACATATATGTATTAACACAAGTATGGACTGTGTTTTACACAAGCCAGCCAAAGATGATATTTTGTTTTATGTTTGAGCAGATAAAATATATGTTACTTTTCTTGTAGTTCTTTTTAGTTTTATGTCTTTATGTCTGTAGCCAAGATTTTCAGGGAGTCTTCCTCGACCAAATCTGATCTCTATCAACCTTGAATAAATCCACAGCCTTTTGTTTTCTGTGGCAATGAAAGCATAACCGTTTCCCCTACACAACAAAAATATTGACTTCCATTCTAAAGTTAAGACATTTAAAAAATATATAGGTTAGTTTAATTTAGCAGTTTCCATAATCCAGTCACCAGCCATCAAAAAATTTAAAGTCAGTACATCACCATACAGGATCCATACTCCCTGTGTATTTCCCATCTCTGTATAGCTTATGCT
>LZPO01066276.1:271022-285527 GCA_001675575.1 Neotoma lepida
TGATGTTTCTGCCTTGTCTTGGTCCCCACTGTAATGGCTACAGCTGACAGTGTGTTTTGAAACCAAGAGCCCGAAAAAAATCTCTCCTCCCTTACATTGTTTGCTCTCACGTTACTTGTCAGGTCTGTTTTCACTATTCAGGGTCTCATGAGCTAAATTTCAGGATGGCTTTTCCAGTGTCTACAAAAATGCTGTTATTTTGTAGGGTGGTTTGAATTAAACATCAAATCTGTGAGACCACTTTGACTAACATGGCATCCAGCAGTAGTCTTTAAATCTGAACAATGGATCTCTTCCTGTTTACGAACACCATCTTTAATTTATTTTAGCCATGTTTTATAGTATTTAGACTATAAGTATTTCACTTTCTTGGTTAAGTTTATTCATAAGTATATGATTACTAATACTACCACTGGTATTTTGGTTTCTTTGAGAAACGGGGCTTGTTATTGATAAGTTTCTCCGCGCAGCAATCAGAGTCAGGACAGGTGAGGAAAGGCCAGGTTTAATTCACCAACCGTCCCGGGCCCCACAGACAGGAGATCAGGGCAGGAGACCAGAGGGAAGAGAGCGGCTAGTCTAGGGGATGCCGCTTAAATAGGCCCAGAGGAGGAGCCGTGTTTTGGCAGGCTCTGAAGGGGTGTGTTCAGCCAGGAGTCCGAGCCGCTCGAGGTGTGGGTAGTGCTGGAGGGTGGAGCCTGAGCCACACAGGAAGCTGCATCCGGAAGACCCCTGGGTAGAAAGCAGCTCTGCCAGTTGCCTGGCGGCTGGGAATTGTCCGCCAAGAGCAGGAGCTCCTACCACACAGTTATGTAGTCAAGGCTGGTTCAAACCCACAACCCTCCTACTGGGATTAGAGGCATGTGCCACTATATGGGATTCTTACTATTTTTATTACTATTATTTTTAGGATTCTTTCCTTAATTTAATTTTTGCACAATTCATTACTAGTTTATAGAATTACAAAAGACTTTTGTGCTTTACAATTTATTCATTACTTGTTTTATAGTTTTCATGTGTGTAGAATCCATATATGTTTTATACATTTATATAAGATCATAGATAGATTTATGTCTTGCTTTTTAAGTTCCGTGCTTTTTATTTGTTGTTTTTACCTGATACTTGGAGCTAGGTTTTGTAGGGCTAGCCTGAATTTAAAAGTATAGTTAAAAAACTTTTACTGCAAAACATATTTTATCATATGTGTATATGTGTATGTACACACACACATACACACACACACACACACACACACACACACGTTTATTTTCAGTGCTAGGGATCAAACCCAGGACCTTGCATAGTCTAGGTATCTGCTTTACCAGTGAACCACATCATTAATCACTAGTGAGTTTGAAACCAGCCAGGGTAACATAGTGAAAACCTGTTCCAAACACAGATTAAATATATCATTTTAATCTATCAGTGCTTTGGCTAGCCTTGTGTTTAACTTTTCAACTTCAGTAACTAGAACACAGTTCTTTTGTAGCACATTGTGAATTATTTCACTGAATATATTATCTTGTTATATTTAAAATTTAGGGGGTTGGGAGGTGATGGTAAAGTGCTTGTCTTACAACCATGAGGCTTGAGTTCCATTCTCCAGAATGCATATTAAAAAACAAAAACAAAAACAAAAAGCTGCATGTGCTTGTAACACTAGCATTAGGGAAGGAGATTAAGGCAGACCTCATGGGCTCCATGACCAGAAATCCTAGCCTACTTGGCCAATTCCAGGCCAGGGAGAGAACTTTCCCCAAAAACCAAAATGATTAGTACATGTGGAATGTACTAATGTAGTTGTGCCTTTGCCTCTTCATGCATGTACACATAGATCTACATGTGCACATACATCTACACAGACTTACGCATTCTGATACTTGCATACACATGAACATGTAAACACACAGACTCTAGATTTAATGAGGGTGCTGAAGTATATATGAGGAAAATAACCTTATGTCTGAGGTTTGATTTAATGCTCCAGTAGAGCCAGCAAATGAGGCAGGGTATACATTGTTTAAAAATTGGTAAAACAATATAATTGTTAAAATTCAGTGGTAGGTACAATAGATTGTCATTCCCTTGTTTTTATNACCCTTTTATAATAAAATGGTAAAAATTTCTATAATAAAATAGTAGTCCTTTATTTTCTATATATATGCATATATTACAAGTGATAAGATTTTTATAGTAAAATCATATTGATGGTAAGATGATCAAATTCAGTCATATTCCAAGTAAAAAATATATAACTGTTATAATCTAGGATGACTTTCCTTTCAAGAGCCATAATTTAATCAGATCTGTACCACACTTTTAACTTTATCATAATACCTCAGAAATTCTGATGGTTAGGATGCTGAGGTCCTATAGTCTGCCTATCACAGATGGCAACACTCCCCAACTTGATATACAAATTTAGTGCAGTCCCTTTCGGAATCCAAACGAATGTAGGGTGTAGAATTGGTAAGGTGATCCGAAAATATACTGCAATAAAAGCAAGGAAATTATACTTATATCATTTTAAAACCTAGTACAGAAGTATCATAGTTAAGGCTGGTATTGGCATAGGGATAGATGTATATAGATCAGTAGACTAGAATTGAGAATCTAGAAATAAGTCCTCATACTTATATTCTGTATCTGCTTCCCAAGTGCTAGGATTAAAGACTAGTGGAGGTGCTGGGCGGGTGCTCAGCCTGCCATGGAGGTGTACTCCCTTACTCAGGGAATGGATGGCCATGGTGTGGGAACAGGGGAAGACTGCTTGGGACCTGGGAAGGAGGGAGCTGTATGTGAGTGGTTAGAATGGCTGGTACACGGCAGATCACACTCACAGAGCCTATGGATGGAATTCTATGGGTGGGATCCTTGGAAGCTATCTGGGTGGGTAAAAGGCTGCAGATGGCCTACCTACGCTCCCATGTGGGGGCGCCAGATAATGTGAGAAATCCACGGAGTCTATTTAATGAGCAAAGGAATTTATTTGGGAGTTGACTCATTACCATGGGAGATTTATCGTAGGGTCCAGGAAAGCGCTAATTTGCCTGGTCCAATTTCTCAGCATCCAATACCATGAGGAGGTGAAGGGAGAGCTGCATATGTGTATCCCAGGTCTTAAAGGCGGCCATGCCCCAGGGGCATGTGCTTCAAAGTCATAGGCAGGTGTAACAGTTACCTGTTACCTCATTAGGGATGGTGCTTCAAGGTCATAGCTAGAACAGCTGCCCACTACAGTGAGCCACCATGCCTGCCATGAAGACAGTTTACTTAGTAGTTAATAGTATTTTTATTTTGAGTTTTTGAGACAGGATCTCTTGTACCCCAGGCTGGCCTGGAACTCAACAGTGTTGCTGAGGATGACCTTGAACTTCTGAACTTCTTGTCTCTACTTTCCAAGTGGGATTATAGGTATATACCACCATGCCAAGTTTTTGTGGTACTAGGATTGAACCCAGGGTTTTGTGCATGCTAGGCAAGCACTCTGTCAACTGAGTTGCATCCTCAACCAGGCAATTTAGACTTTTGAACAAATGGTGCTGGGGCAAATAATGCCTACACATCATCACAACATACAAAAAAAAAAAAAGGATTTTGTACTAAGTGTAAAGCCTAATTCTGTGCTCACAAAAGAAAACATAAAAGCAGATTTTGTAGCCTGATTCTTAAATAACACCAAAAGAATAGATTCCAAAAGAAAAGAATAACATGTACTTCATCACAGCTAAATAAATTGTGCATCATAGGACCTCACTGACAACCCACCAAATAAAGAAGGTTTGCTCCAGTCTTACAGCAGTTACAAGATACTCACAGTAATCCAACTGAAAACAGGGAAAGAATTCGAATAGACACTCTTCCAAAGAGATAGAAAAGTAGCCAATAATTTCATGGAAAATTGTCAGTCTTATTAGGCACTGGGGAAATGCAAATTAATCCAGTGACAGTATACCACTTTATCTCTAGAAGAGCTGAAATAAAAAGGTCCTACAATAACATTCCACGTACTCTTTGCTAGTAGGCGATATACAAAGAACTTTTTGCAAGGTTACAGTTTATTTAATTCCTTTTTGAAAGATTAAAATATTCCATAAAACTCTTCTATAGTAAAGGACAGCCAGGGTTTTTAAGGTAAAATTTTGAATGACACTCTTAGAAATGTTATACTTTAGTATCACTTATTGTGCAATTGGTCTGTCATGCATTAACTCTGAATCTTTTAGAAACAAGGAGAAGGTGCAAGANAAATACTAATGTTTGAGTTGACATATTGACCTCTATTTTAGTTAGCAAACTTTCTGATGCCTGCATTTCAAGTCCAAATAGTTTTTTTTTTTTTGTTCCATTTCCCTAACTCCTCTTTACAAACATACATTAGTTGCAAAGGTCCTGTTCAGTAGCTCAAGAGCTCTTAAGCTAAGAGAATCTGGGAACTTGCTGGTAGTATGCCAGGGAGTATTCATTGCAATAGAAGATTAAATGGCTTCTCCTATGGCTGCTGTGTATGTGGAACTTCCATGGACTTGAATTCTCAGTTTTCTCTTTTGATAAATAGCTTCAGGCTTAAATTGGAGATTGACTGAAGATGGAAAATAGTGAACATAGCAGAGAGAAGATGTTTTAGTGTTTTACAAACTGANTTCCCTAAAGCTAGAGAAATACTGCTTCACAGAGTTGAGATTTTGCAAGAAGGTGCTGGCTAGGGCTGCAACTACTCTTGGAGACTTCTTCCTTCCATGCCTCTTTCCTTGCCTCTTCTATGACTATATGACTCTGGCAACCTTTGGTGTTCCTTGACTTATGGGTGGATCATTCCATTTCTGTCTCTTGTATTTACATGACNTTTTCTCTGAGTGTTTGTATCTACGTGTCTCTTATTCTATAATGATTCCCTTCATGAGATTAACCTACATCTTAATAGACTATGATCTTTTTTTTTTACCTGAATTCTATCTGAAAAACCCTATTTACAAGTAAGATCACATTATATGAGCTAGGAGTTAAGATTTCAATACATTTTTAGGAGGGGCTGCAGATCATACATTATAACAGAAGAAACTTTTCTTTCAAATGTATTTAGTTCTTGCGCTGTGAGATGACATATGAGTAAATTTCACTGAGTCAGCATAGATGAATTTAGTAAAGATTAGTGAAAGGTGAGAGGAGTGCCAGTGTCAGTTTTTACTTAATTATATGTCTGTCTGTCTGTCATCTGTCTACAACCTGACCACTGTTTCCCCTCCTTTCTCCTCCCAGTCCCCTCTCCCCACTTGTCCTCTGTCCTTCCACACCCACTCCTCCACCATTTCTATTTGGAGAAGGGCAGGCTTCCCACGGATATCAACCAAACATGACATACCAAGTTGAAGGCTGGATGAGGCAACCCAGTATGAGATAAGGATCCCAAAAGCTGGCACAAGAGTCAGAGACAGCCTCTGTTCTCACTGCTGAGAGTCCCGCAAGAAGACTAAGCTGCACAACTGTAACATATGCAGAAGGCCTAAGTCAGTCCCATGCAAGCTCCCTGGTTGTCAGTTCAGTCTCTCTGAGTCTCTATGAGCCCAGGTTCATTCTGTGGGTTTTCTTGTAGTGTCCTTTACCCTCTGGCTTCTATAATCCTTTCTTCCTCTCTTTTGCATTATTAATGTAATCCACCATATAAGCAAACTGAAAGAAAAAACCACATCATGATCATCTCATTAGATGCTTGAAAAAGGTTTTGACAAAATCCAACACCCCTTCATGATAAAAGTCTTGGAGAGATCAGGGATAAAANAGACATACCTAAACATAATAAAAGCAATTTACAGCATACTGATACCTAACATCAAAATAAATGGAGTGAAACTCAAAGCAATTCCACTAAAATCAGGAACAAGACAAGGCTGTCCACTCTCTCCATATCTATTCAATATACTACTTGACATTTTAGATAGAGCAATAATAACAACTTAAGGATATGATGGTGATATAAATTGGAAAGGAAGAAGTCAACGTATCACTATTTGCAGATGATATGATAGTATATATAAATGACCCCAAAAATTCTACCAGGGAACTCCTACAGATGATAAACACCTTTAGTGAAGTGGCTGGATACAAGAATAACTTTAAAAAAATCTATAGGCATCCTTTATATAAACAACATATGGGCTGAGAAAGAAATCAGGGAAACAACACCCTTCACAGTAGCCACAAATAATGTAAAATATCTTAGTTTAACTCTTACCAAACCAGTGAAAGACCTGTATGACAAGAATTTCAGATCTTTGAAGAAATTGGAGAAGACATCAGAAGTTGGAAAGATCTCCCATGCTCTGGATTGGAAGGATTAACATAGTAAAAAGGGCCATCCTACCAAAAGCAATCTACAGATTCAGTGCAATCTCCATCAAAATTCTAGCACAATTCTTCACAGACCTTGAAACTATAGTACTCAACCTCATATGGAAAAAAAAAACCAGCATAGCTAAGACAATCCTGTACAGTAAAGGAACTTCTGGAGGCATCACCATCCCTGATCTCAAGCTCTACTACAGAGCTATAGTAATAAAAACCACATGGTATTGACATAAAAACAGACAGGTGGATCAATTGAATTGAATTGAATTGAAGACCCAGATGTAAATCCACATACCAGTGGTCACTGGATTTTTGACAAAGAAGCCAAATTTATACAATAAAAAAAAAGAAAGCATCCTCAACAAATGGTGCTGGTCCAACTGGATGTAGAAGAAGGCAAATTGATCTATATCTATCACCCTGCAAAAAACTCAAGCCGAAGTGGATCAAACATATATCCAATTATACTGACCCTGATAGAAGAGAAAGTGGGAAATAATCTCAAATGCATTGGCACAGGAGACAACTTCCTGAGCAGAGCACCACAGGCACTTAGATTGACAATAAATGGGACCTCATGAAATTGAAAAGTTTCTGTAAGGCAAAGGACACCATTAATAGGACAAAACAGCAGCATACAGAATGGGATAAGATCTTCACCAAGCCCACATCTGACAGGGCTGATTTCCAAAATATATAAGTAACTCAAGAAACTAGTTATCAACAAACCAAATAATCCAATTAAGAAATGGGGTACAAATCTAAACAGAAAATTCTCAACAGAGGANTCTCAAGTGGCTGAGAAACACTTCAAGAAATGCTCAGCATTCTTAGCTGTATGGGAAATGCCAACCAAATGATTCTGAGATTCCATCTTACACCTGTCAGAATGGCTAAGATGAAAAACACAAGTGACAACTCATGCTGGAGAGGATGTGGAGTAAGGCGAACACTCTTCCATTGCTGGTGGGAGTGCAAACTTGTACAGCCAGTTTGGAAAGCTATATGACAGTTTCTAGAAAAATTGGGAATGGATGTTCCTCAAGACCGAGCTATACCACTCCTGCACACATACCTAAGGGATGCTTCATCCTACCACAAGGACAATTGCCGAACTGTGTTCATAGCTGCTTTATTTGTAATACCCATTTTCGATTTGACGTATGGTCTCAGGTCACTGCTCTTGAAAATCACAGTTGTTTGAAATCCCCCATAATTTTCTTTACATCACACTGCCATGTCTTAACTGTATGCATAAACCATAAAACTATGGTTTATGCATACAACTGCCTTTGGAAAGAGGTCATACATGTTTATTGTCAGTAGATGAACAACCTTTAATGTCAGAGAAATTATGTTGTTCTTAAAGTTTTTTAATGTGTTTTCATTATATGAAATGATGAGTTTTCATAATACTACTATTTCATTCAAGTATATCATGTACTTTGATCCTATTCATCCCTGGTGACGTGGCTTTTGTCTCTCTGATTCTTGATTACTATTCTTTATATGATCGTCTCCACTTCCATTCATTTTCCTGAAAAATGACATAATTTTGTCCTTTTTATAGATGAGTAAAACTTCATTGTATATATGTTGTGTTTTATTTACCTACCCATGTTTTTATTACCTCCACTCATTCCTTGATGGACTTGTTGTGAACAGTGCTGCAATAAACATGGACGTGCTGGATGCAAGTAACTCTGCCGTATACTAAGATTTCCTAAGGATGGTATAACTGGGTCATATGGGAGTTCTAGCTTTAGGGTGTTGTTATTGTTTTGGGACATGGTTTCTCTGTGTACCACTGGCTGTCCTGGGACTTGCTCTGTAGACCAGGCTGGCCTCAAACTCAGAGTCCCACCTGCCTCTACCTCCTGAGTGCTGGGATTAATGGCATANACCACCACTATTTTTTGGTTCTTGGTGTTATTTTCTGGACTGTGGGAGCACTTTTCAGAAAATCCTTGTTTAGCCTGTACCTGAAGTATTTTCCTTTAGCAGTTTCAGAGTCTTATGTGAGGGTTGTTGGTCCACTTTGAGTTTTTGTACATTATAAGAAATGAGACTGTAGTTTTCAGTCTTTTATGTATGGATATCCAGTTTTTCTAGCACCATTTGCTGGAAAGACTATCTTTTTTGACATCTTGGTAAAAGAACAACAACAACAACAACAATGTNGCTGTAGTTGGACGGTTTTATTTCTGTGTCTCATTCTATTCCATTGGTGTACATGTCTGTTTTGTGAGTGTGTACACACGCCTGTATCTTGCTTTTTTTTATTGCCATGGCACTATAGTATAGAAATTATGATACTGTTGGTGTTGTTCTTTTTCCTCAAGATTGCTTTGACTATCTCGGGTCTTTTGTGCTCCCATGTGAATTTTAAGGTTTTTTTTTTTTTCCTATCTATTTTTGTGAAAGATCGCATTGAAAGTTTGATGGGTATTACGTTGAGTTTGGTTGTGTTTTGGTAATATAGCCATTTTACAATATTAATTNTTCCTATCCATGAGGAGGGAAGTTTTCCATTTTCTAGTGTCATGTTCAGTTTCTTTCTTCAGTGCTTTAAATTTTCAGTGTAGCAGTCTTTTTCCTCTTTGGTTAAATTTATTACTAGGTTTAAAAAGTTTTATTCATTTGATGATATTGGAGATGATTTTTTTCCTGTTTTCTTCCTCAGCATGTTCATTATTGATTAATAGAAAAACTACTGATTTGTGTACATGGTTTTATGTCCTGTTGTTTCATTGAAAGTGTTCATCAGATCTGAGAGTCAGAGGAATTAATTTTTATGGACAGCAGTGTCAGACTGGCTCCTTATTACCACAGAGCAGAACTGAAAATACACGTAGCAAGCAGAAGTTTGATATCTCTTAGGTAATCTTCTTGAGTCTNTGACTGTATTCACTTTCTGTACGTATTTAACTTTTCTTTAAGCCACTATTTCATGTGTAACAGATTTCCTTATTTGTCATCCAGGGCTCCTACTTCAGACTAAGTGAATTTGACATAGCTAATTTAAGTAGAGAGAATTCACTAAAATGTTTGAAAAGACTGTGATGAGAACAAAGTTTTAGATAGCCAGTATCAGATATTGGTGCTAGGAATAACCTAGATTTTCGAAACAGAGGGCTATACTAGGGCCATTCTAATACCTACAAGGAATCAGCATTTTTGTTGCTTCTGACTCAGATTTATGGGTTGAAATCATAATTTCCAATGTGGTTTTAAAAAGTGAGGCTTTTGGCAAGTAATCTCACAAATGACATTAGTGTTCTTTAATAGGAATTTAGTTTAACTTCTTGTCCTCTTATGATGGTACAAGTCTGAAAACATGCAGAAGGAACTTTATCAGAGCCCAGCCATACTGGTAATCTGGTCCAGAGGCCTACCTCCAGAGCTAGGAGAAATCTTTGATGTTTTTGTTTGTTTGTTTTTAATATATCCAAGTTATATTCTTTTATGATAGCAACCTGGAATAACACAAATAGTATTTCTTGCCTTTACTACTTAATAATGGGAAATTTTTTTATCTGTAAAGTGGAATGAATAGGTAAAACTAACTCTTTGTAGTCAATCTATTATATAGAAAACACATAGGTTTCTTTGCTGGAATTGCTGTGATAAATTATACTGATGGTGTGAAAAAGAGAAATTATGTTGTCTCTGAACTGTGAAGGATAGAATTTTGAAATCAAAATACTAATAGGTTAATTTCCTTCTGAAGGAAACTGTTCCCTGACTGTCATGGTTTATGATGGTTTGCTGTCAATCTTCAGAGTTTTTTGGATTGTAGAAGCATGAGCCCCAAGCTCTGCCTTTATCTTCACATAATATTCTCAATGTGTATTAGCTATACTAGAGGGGAGCCTCATCTTACCTACATCTATAATGACTATTTATGAAAAAGGTGGTATTCTGAGGTTCTAGAGTAGAACCTCATGTCAACTTTAAGATATTACAATTCAGCATATAACATAGTAACATTATATTTATTTGTTTATAGTGTTTATTATTGGTTTAATTTCTAATAACTAGTTGTGTATGACCCCATGCCACTCTGCTAACCTTTTTACATGAATGTATTCCATCTATAATGTACATATTAGGGGTAAATATTCTCAGAGTTAATTCCAGTCACTTAAATTTTATAGACTAGTACTTTTCAAAATTACTTTCATGTTATTTCTTTAAGGAGTCAGTATGGACAATGGACATAAGATTTTCATATAACTATATAGTATTTCTTGTATTTTTGTAAAATTCAAATAAAGAGAAAGAAATGAGNGTAGCTGGAAGTTACTTAGTTTATATATGAAGATTCTGAATCTATAGATATTTGTATAGTAGTTTTCATAGGACAGGAACCTATAGCTATGTATCTTTCTCATGTTCTACTGCATTGTTATAATGGGTGCTTTTACTATGGAAATTAGATTCCTTAACCCTAATTTTTAAAGGATTAAACAAGCTACTTCTAATAATGGATTGATGGGGATTTTGTATCTTTTTGTATTGCATCTAAACTAGTCTGATGCAATTAGTATGTTTCCCAAGTGTGTTCTGTGGATGATAGTCTTACTGTAGAGCTCCTGAAATCCAAGGGGCTAAAGCTAAGGGGATAGATTTTTATTATGCCTAATGATTATGTTGAGGAGTATTGTTATAAGGAAACCTGTTATATCTTCTGTTTAACTGAAGGGTTCCTAGATTTGTTCAATATAATAGCAATTAAGATGCTGAGTTCATTTTCACTAAGCATTCCTCTTTTTGAGCACTCAAACTTGTGAGAAGCAATCCTTAAAATACTCATGATTAGTAATTAAGCCAGGTGCTATAGTACTCGACTGTAGTTCTAAGTAATTGGAAGTCTGGGGCAGTATTTGAGCTCAGGAGTTATAGTCAGCCTAGATAATATAGCATGACCCCATTTAAAAAAAATGACAGCCTAACGAAAACATATAAAAAATTATGTCATTGCTTTTAGTGCTTTGTGACGAAAATCTTTTAATGTTCATTGTTCAGCTTTTTCAATAAAGAGGCTGCCTGGTTTATTATAATGATCTTTTCTGATTTGCCAACAAATCTCTAATGTAAATGTAGGGCTGGTGTCTATTGTGTATGGATAGTGTTTAGGTAGATGTCAAGGGCTATTTGACAAAGGAAATCAAAGTCATGCAGATCGTCCTTGTATAATGCCTAATTATAGTGAAGAGGAAAATGGTTTCTTATTACTGTTCAATAATCCCTGAAGTGTTGTTTGATACCTTTGTGTTGCAAATACTATTTTTTAAAAATAGTTTTATTGAGGTATAATTGATATACAATAACTTCTCTTGCTTAAGGTATACAATAGAACTTTATAAATTTGAACATTTTTTTGAATGGCTGAGAAACAAAGCTTTAACACATTCAAGATAAACATATTTATCACTCCCCAAAGTTTCNCCAGAATCCTCTCCTTCCCCAGAGAACCACTAACGTAAATTTCATTTTATTTCTATCCATATAGTTCGTTTATTGCCTCTCTTTCCTTTTGTATTTGTTTGCATTGAATGTTTTTTAATGATCATTGTATCTCATTGGTTGTCTTGTTAGTTATTAACTGTGTGTTTTATTTGTGGTTTTAGAGTCTAGCATCATTTTTTAGCGTCTCCATCTCCTGGAATGAAAAGATTCCAGATTAACATCATTTAAAACAGGTCTGATAAAGCAAAGTCACTATGTATCACAAAAAGTACAAGAAATATGCTATTTACAGAGGAACAGTACAGTACTGTCTTACATCTGTAATACTTACTATAGGATACAATTTTAGAGGTTTTATTTAGGTATGATTTTACTTTTCTACCAGGGCCACAAGATGATGTGACATAGCTCTTTGTAATAAAGTACAAAGAAGTGTACTTTATTAGAACAATTTCTATTACCCATACAGTTCTTTTCCCATTCTGTAGGNTGCCTTTTTGTCTTATTGACAGTGTCCTTTGCTTCTCAGTCTCAGGCGGTTCCATTTATTAATTGTTGCTCTCAGTGTCTGTGCTACTGGTGTTATATTTAGGAAGTGGTCTCCTGTGCCAATGAATTCAAGGCTACTCCCCACTTTCTCTTCTATGAGATTCAGTAAACTGGATTTATGTTGAGGTCTTTGATCTGTTTGGACTCGAGTTTTGTGCATGGCAATAGATATGGGGTAACTCTTACTAAGCAAGTGAAAGACCTGTATGACAAGAACTTTAAGTCTCTGAAGAAAGAAATTGAAGAAGATATACAAAATGGAAAGATTCACCATGCTCGTGGATAGATAGAATCAACATAGTAAAAATGGCCATCTTACCAAGAGCAATCTACAGATTCAATGCAATCCCCATCAAAATCTCAATGAATTCTTCACAGGCCTGGAAAGAACAATACTCAACTTCATTTGGAAAAATAAAAACCCCAAGATAGCCAAAACAATCCTATACAATAAAGAAACTTCCCCAGGCATCACCACCCCTGACTTCAAGCTCTACTATAGAGCTATATTAATAAAAACAGCTTGGTATTGGCATAAAAACAGACATGTTGATCAATGGAATTAAATCGAAGACATTAATTCACACACCTATGAACACCTGGTTTTTCACAAAGAAGCCAAAATTGTACAATGGAAAAAAGAAAGCAACTTCAAAAAATGGTACTGGTATAACTGGACATATTCTAGATCCTAAAGGATGTACCTATTTTTTGTAGAAGTAAGAATTAACTCCTAGTTAAAGATATCTTAGTGTAGTGAGTGACAAGAATGTAGCTCAGTGGTAGATAGTTTAACTAGCATGTACAAGGCTCTGGGTTTTATTCCCAAGTACCAGAAAGAATTTAAAGGGGTTTTGACGAAGTTTTAGTGGATATTTACTGTTTCGTTTTACATAAAGGTCAATTTCAAAATAAAATTTTAATATGTTTTCATGCATTGACTTGTCAGTGTCCTCTTAATGAACTTATTTAATATCTTTTGCTATTTACCCATTAGATAATATGAATTATTTTTTTAAATACCCTTTTTTGAAAATCATGGATAATTTCATACTTGTCTATAGTGTCTTTTATCTCCATTCCCTTTATGATCTTCCTTCCAGTTCTGCTTAACCCCTTTTTCTCCTAAAAAAAAATCCTGCTCCCATTTTGATGTCTTTTTTGTTGGTATGGGTTTTTTTTGTGATTCCTGGTTTAATTAAGGTTGCTTGCATGAGCATAGGCCAGAGGGTTTTTTAACTGGAACATGGCCACTTAGTGGTGGTTAAGCCCCCTTCACACAGTAAGTGTTGTAGCTACTCAGTATGGTGGGCCTTCTGAGCTTATCCCAATTCTCTGCTGGAATGTTAAAGGGCAGCATCTTGTGTACGTCTTGTTCAGGAAACCACAGGTAGAGTAATGGTAATTCTTTAATCTTCCATTTATTACAATTATTCCCTCTATGCTTTCTTNTAATATGAAATTTGCTGGTTTTGATTGGTACCAATTAGAAATTTAGTTATGATATATTTCATATCCACTTTGAAGGGTATGAAATTATCTTTCTTTAAATAGCTTGAATACATACTCTATTCTGTATTAAAAAACTTTTTCTTATTTGTTTTTATTGAAAGAACTTATATTTATAATTATTTCTATCTAGTTATGCTTAGGTTCTCATGTATTACAATCTTATCTACTTTAGTGCTATATGTTGGGTTCTCTTTGTCATTATTTGTGCAAATACCTCACAACCTTAAAAACATTAGCTCCATAATTTCATTATACTTTCAGTAATATTATATATTACTAGAAATTTCCTTTAATTACACATAATATTAAAATATTTTCTTCTGTAGGCACAGTCTATTATTATATAAAGAAACCTATTTAAAGGTTAAAATATACTGAACATAAAAGTAAAATGCTGTTTATACCTAGAATAAGGAAATTAAAATCAAAATGTGCATTTAATTGACTTTGATGGAATTTTGGGTGACATAATTTTTCTTTAGGTTTGTGTTTTCTCAAGATTGCTGTAGTAAGATAACATTTTTCTTTTTAAAGAAATTTCTATTTTTTGAAATTATAATATAAATATATCATTTCCCCCCTTCTTTTTTCTCCCTCCAAACCCTTCCACGTAGCCCTTCTTGCTCT
>LZPO01066276.1:285955-299768 GCA_001675575.1 Neotoma lepida
AAAAAAAAGAAAAGAAAAGAAAAGAACCATCATATTTAGACATTCATCCATTCATATTCTATCTCTGTCTCTGTCTGTTTGTAAAACAATTTTAATTAGTTGAAGTACTTCATTTAAACATATAGGGGAAGGTAAGGGCTTTCTGAATAGAATTTTAGTAGCACAAGAAATAAGATCAACAATTGACCAATGCCAGTAAGTAAAAAACTTCTGTACAGTAAAGGAAACTGTCAAGTGAATGAAGAGGCAGTCCTCAGAATGGGAGAAAATCTTCACCAGTTGTAGATCTGACAGAGTATTAGTTTCTAGAATATGCAAAGAGTAACATCAAAAATAAACATCAAGAAAACAAAACCCTACGCAATTAGAAATGGGCTATGAACTGAATACAGAGTTCTCAAAAGAAGAAACAAAATGACCTGTAAACACTTGAAAATATTTTCAGCAACTTTAGCCATCAGGGAAATGCAGATTAAAACCAAGATTCCGTCTCAGCCCACTCAGAATAGCCATTATTAAGAATGCAAATGATTAAATACAATATGTGAGAAGGGGAAACTTCATTCACTGATGGTGGGAGTACAGTCAGTTTGGAAATTAGGTTTCTAAAAACACTAAAAAAGAAGGACTGGATAACTATTCCTTGATGTATATCAAAGAGATATACTACAGAGATGTAGTTGCACATCCATGGTTCCTGATGCTCTAGTCTTAGTAGCTAGGAAATGGAATCAGCCTAGGTGTCCATCAATAGATGATCAGATAATGGAAATGTGGTACAAAGACACAGTGGAATTATATTTAACTGTAAAAAAAACCCTGAAATTTGTAGAAAATAGATAGAATTGAAGAATATTGGGAAAGTCAAGTGTCCCATGTTCTCTCATATGTGTGGATTCTAGTTTGCAATTTTTACATATGTTTAATTTGAAATGTCTGTGGAGACCCAAAGTGACAAGGGAGCCATGATGGAAGATGGAGAGTGGGGATGTAAGCATAACTGTGAAAGCAGGGAAGGAGTGCTTAGGGAAGCAAAGTTCGTATGCTTTTCTGAAGCTCTTTTCCTTCTATTGGTTTGCTTCGTCCAACGTGGATATAATGGTTTTCGTTTTATCTTTATTATATCTCATTTTATTGTTGTTGTTGTTATCTNTTAGAAGCCTGTTCTTTTCTAATGAGAGACAGAAAAGGAGTGGATCGGATGGGGGAGTAGGTGGGGAGGAACTGGGAGGAGTAGAGGGAGAGGAAATTTTAGTCAGGATATACTGTATGAAAACAAAACATCTGTTTTCAATAAAAGGGAGGGAAAGAGAAGGAAAAAATGTTGGCTTTCTTTTTCTCTCCTATCTAGGAGTATGTCACTGCAATTGGAAGAGAGTGCCTGATTACTGTATTGGGGGTGTCAGTTGTGGCAGTTTTGGGGTAGTCCTCCAGAGGGTTGTCAAGATGTAGGGAGTAAAAGAAGTACTTGGGTAGTGTCTGGAAAGAGATGTGAGGGAAAAGTAAACTCAAACGTTAACATTACCAGTCATATAAGGAGAGAACTAGGAGAGGGCAGAACAAGGAAGGTTTGAGATGTCTAAATCAAATTCTGTTAGGATCTATTGGGCTGTTCCTTGTTTTTCTCTAGCCTCTAAGTCTGATCTCCAGAGTGATGTAATCTGCTTTCCTGACTTTTGATAGATGTTGGATTGGCTAAAAGTTAGCNTGATGACCTTCCCATGTTCCTTTTAGATAGAGAGAGAAGAGAAAACTAACCATACTTTAACTTTCAGATTTAAACAACAGTGGGTCCACCTCTTTTGGCTGTAGGTACTGCAGTGAGCCAAGGCCTGAAGTCTTATATCTTGGTGATATTTATCAAGAAGAAAATACATAGTTGTCTAACAGACTTATGTCTAATGTTTGGGGAATGTTATGATTCCTTGGACCATTAAACACAAAATATACCAGTCACCTTAGTCTTTGTTCAAGTTTAATGCTGGGTGTTTAAGACCATGCAGGTGGCAAAACTTAACTGTTTTCTGACTGTCAAGGCCAGTTGAGGATCTGATCCTCAGGTGTCACATTGGCTCATGAGAAATCTTTGGTTCCTCTAAATGTGTGTAGTGCCACACACCTTTATTCTCAGCATTTGGGAGGCAGTGGCAGGCAGATCTCTGAGTTTGAGTCCAACCTGGTCTACATAGTGAGTTCCACGACAGCAAGAGATACGTAGAGAAACCCTGTATCAAAAGATGGGGAAAAAGGCATCCTGAAAGATAAGCATGGTGGTACATACCTGTAATCTCAGCATGCAAGAGACAGAGGCAGGAGGATTGCTCCAACGTCAAAACCAGCTGAAGCAATATAGCAAGACTTCATCTTTGGGAAAAAGAAAAGTAAGAAACAAACAAAAGGGAATGGAAATACCTTGGCTTTAATTAGTCTCTTGTTTTGGCTTAACTCATAATATCAACTTGATACTATATTATAGTTATAGCAATCTTATAATTTGCTATCATCTATAATGTTTGACATTGTTTTGTGGTTGTTGGTTGTTTTGTTCTATTTTAAGGGTGTTACATAGCAAGAAAATTCTCAAATAACTTGTTTATGTAATATCTCAGATGGTAGTATCTCTAGATTATTATCAATCTTCAAGATAATCTTGTATAAATCAGTTTTATGTGTTACCTATTTTTGTACAAAATACGCTTTAGGCTGAATTCCTCTTAAATTACATTTGTTTATTTTTATGCGNATTTGAGGGAGCATATGTATGCCATGGTATGTTTGTGGAGTCCAGAGGACAACTTATGGGAGTCTGTTCTTTCCTCTCTTTATGTGGGTCCTGGGGATTGAATTCAAGTCATCAGGCAGCAAATACTTTTACTTGCTGAGACACCATACTGATGAAAGCCTGAGTTTCTTTCTTTCTTTCTTTTTAATTTTAAGATTTAGTTTATTATTTTATGTGTATGAGTGTTTTGGTTGCATGTATGTCTGTGGATCACGTGCCTGCCTGGTACCTGAGGAGGTCAGAAAAGTTAGCTAGATCCCCTTGGACTGGAGCTATAGATAGTTGTGAACTGCCATGTAGGTATAGGGAATTGAATCTGGGTCCTCTATAATTACAAAATTTGGCATTTCATATATTTTTAGTAATTTACTTTCTAACTAAATTTATAATATTAGTATTTAATACTACCATTATCCCAACTTGGCTAAATTCATTTCCATGCTTGTATTTTCAGTTAGCAAATTGCAGGAGTAATATTATCTGTCTTTTGAATCTAAAGCTGCCCCTTCATAATCTTGAGAAAAATAAAATTTTAAATGAAAACCATTAGGACTAGGGATAGATGCTTATGTAAGTATGTGAAAGACCTTGGGTTACATATTCAGTGTGCTACTAGTGAGTGAATAAAGAATAGATTCTGGTTTTACTTGCTAAGTATCAAAATTCATATTGTATCTATTGAACAGAATGGTATATAACATGGTTTGACATTCATTAATTTGTTTTGATTCTCACAGTAGTCTACAGAGTATTTAGGTCATGTGTTATGTATTGTTGCCATTTTGCATCTAAAACTTCCTGAAGCTCAATGAATATATCACTTGTCTGTAATTACCTTGTAAGTTCTAGGCAAAATTAAGCTCAAATGATTTGAAGGTATTTTTAGTAATCTTTTTAGTAAGCCTAATTATGACCTTTTCGATCTACACATTGAAAAAGAACACACTGTGGTCGAAGTATAATGAGCAGTAACACTTTGTAACTGCACTATATATTTCTTCTGTTTTTCTCCTGGTGTGGACCTAAATATATAGTGTTCAATCATCAGATTGTATTGGATTGTGTGCTTTAATGTAGTTTGACCTGGTTGGTTTATTATAACCTAACTGAAATACATTGTGATTGTATTTAATGCTAGGATATGTTTTAATAAGACTCAAGTCAAAATTTTAATTAAGTGAAAATGTACTTGATATTCTGTTAACTGGCAAAATGAAGTCATTTATGTAATTAGTTGTAATGTTTTAGAAATAATTTGCCTTGAGGGACTAAGTATGGTGGCACACACCTTTATTTAATTTCAGCTCTTGGGAAGCAGAGGCAGGTGGATCTCTNTGAGTTCAAGGCTAGCCTGGACTATATGTTGCGACCCTTTCTCAAACAAAGGGGGCAGGGAGAAATAATTTGCCTTGATAAAATATTAAAGGTATGAATTGTAGAGTTATATCAAAACTAATTAAACCTCAGCCTTCATCCTTAAGCATTTTTATTACTTTAGAAATAAAGCAAATTGAACAGAATTACACAGTTTTTTAAATTATCCAAATTCTAAACACATAGACGCAACTACATAACCTTGTCTATCACCACTCCCTTCCCTTCCTCCTGTTTCCTTGTTCTTTGTTCTTTTGAGACAGGCTATTGCTCTGTAGCCTAAGCTATCCTGGAACATGCAATGAAGTTAACAGTCTTGTACCATGTTCAACCTACCAAAATCTTTTCATGTATGCACATGCATTCCTGTGTAAAGTACACACATATATTTGAGTGTACTTGTGCAGGTCAGCCTTATGTGTCATTTGTTAGAAGCCATTCTCCTTGAAATAAGATCTCTCACTGAGACCTAGGGCTTGTGCTTTAAGCTAGACTTTCTTAGGTAGGTAGGGAGCTCCTGGGATCTTCCTGTCTTGCCTCTGCAGCACTGAGATTACAAGCATGTGCCACCATACCCAGTTTGTATGTGAATGCAGGGGATGTAGCAGTAAGTACTTTACTTACCAAGATCTCTTACCTGCCCCTGTAATCTTGCATTAATTCTTATTGTGAAAGTTTGTGTATGATAACTATTCCACATTTTTTTTTTCATTTGGTAACAGTGTTCTTCAAGTCAGTACAATCACATAAATGGCAAAATGCTAAGGTTTATTTGTGAATTATTAACTGTTTCTCTAAAAACACTCTTTTCAAATGCTTTCCTATTATAGGATAATTTTTGAAGCTGTAGGTAGAGCTTGAGAAATTCCTGTGACTATTAGTATGTTTATTTTAATTAAAATAGAATCTGGGCTTGTTGCACAGACATGCAATCCCAGCATTTGGTAGGCAGAGGAAGGAGGCTTGTGAGTTTCAGGCCCGCCTAGGCTACACAGTGAGTTCTAAGAGATACTGACCTGCAAGCAAAAGACCCTTTTGTGGAAAAAAGACACCCTTTAATTTGTTGACATTGCTTTGAACTTACACTATTATTTTGTTGTTGTTGTTTTTCTTTTTTGATTCAGGGTTTCTCTGTTGCCCTGGCTGTCCTGGAACTCTGTAGCTCTGTAGACTAGGCTGGTCCCAAACTCAGAGATCTGCCCACCTCTGCCTCCAGAGGGTTGGGATTAAAGGTGTGCGCACCATTGCTTGGCTGAACTTATAGTATTTTTTGTCATTTCTTTAGTTTACTTGAGATAGTCAACTCCCGAGGTGCATTATTAAATAGGAGATATTTGGGAGTTGTTATGTTTTAATTCTAAAACATATAGGTTTGAAGAAGGAACTGTGCTCCACAGCAAATCCATAGTGGTTTTGAAGAAGTTATACATATTGTTTTGATTCTGTCATTTTTATTTGATATTGACTACTGTATTTTTTAATAGATTATCTTTCACAAGGAATAGATCTTTCTGGAATAGAAGTAATAGAAAATGATCTACTCTTTATTGCAAGAGCACGACTTGAAGTGGAAAATCAAGCTAAGCGTCTGCTGGAGCAAGGTGTGGAGACCCAGGTAATAAATGTGAAGAAACTGTTAGAATATAAATGCACATTTGACTTTGGATTCAAAAAGTAATAAGCTGAATTTTATCATGAAAGAACTGTGTTACAGAGTTCACATGTTTAAGCATGTTTAAGCACAGGGAAAGTTAACCATATCTTTATGTGTTTAATTCTGAAATACACCCAAGGATTATACTATATAACATGTATAAAATACATTTTTACGTGCTGCTCTTCCAGAGGACCTGAGTTTGACTCTCAGCACAGACATGATGTCTCAAAACCAACTGTCATTCCAGTTCTAGAGGAACTGATGCTTTCTTCTGACTTCTGTTGGTAACAGTCACACATGTGGGGCACAGACATACATAATGCAGACAAAGCACCTATACATGTAAAATAAAAATAAAAATTAAAAGGGAAATCTATTAATATGAGCTCTATTACTTTGAGTTTCTTCTATACCATATGGGCATACACAAATGCATACATGCATATACATATCTAAATTTAAATCTATATATGAGAGAAAACCTGATATTTTTTGAATCTGACTTATTTCACTAAATATTATGATCTCCAGTTCCATTTATTTTTCTGCAAATGTGAAAATCTATTTCTTCATAGATAATAAAATTGCATTGTGTATATGTACCACATTTTCTTTATCTATTTACCTGTTGATTGACATCTAGACTGGTTCAAAATCATGACAGTTATTAGCAGCAAATGTAATAAACACGGATGTACAAGTATCTCTGTGGTATACCAAATTAGTATCCTTCAGTTATGTAACCACAGTGATGTAGATGAATCAGATTGTAGTTGTGTTTTTGGTTTTTTGTAGACCTCCACGCTGATTTCCACAGTGGCTGTTCTATTTAACTTTCCAATCTACAGAAAATGGATACTTTTGAAATCGGAGTAGTCTAAGAAAATGGCAATTAGCATTTCAGAAGTGCACCATCATAAGCCTTTCTGTTCTTGTAGGTCAGTGCTTCTTGGCATTTAGTGTTTTAAAACTTTATTGAATCCATTAATTCATTTCTCTGTCTGTCTCTGTCTCTCTCTCTCTCTGTCTCTCCTCTCTCTCACACACACATACACACACGCACGAGAGAGAGAGATAGGTACAGAGACAGAAACAGGGAAGAGAGCTAACTTTTTTATCTGTAGGTTCTACAGTTGCAGATTCAAACAACTGTTGATCAGAGATTGAGAAAAAAATTGAGGAAGTTTCAAAAATCAAAATTTAACTTTGCCAAATCTTGGTCACTATGCTATATTGATGTATCTTAGTTTGGGTTTTTATTGCTGTGAAGAGACACCATGACCACAGCAACTCTTATAAAGAAAACATTTAATTGAGGGTGGCTCACTTACAGTTTCAGAGGTTCAGTCCATTATGATCATGAAGGGGAGCATGGCAGCATGCAGGCAGATGTGGTGCTGGAGCTAAGAGTTCAATATCTTGCAGACAACAGGAAGGCAACTGGTTGTCTGTCACACTGAGTGAAGCTTGAGAAAAGAGACCTCAAAGCCCACCCCCATACTTCCTCCAACAAGNCTACACCTCCTAATTGTGTCACTCCCTTTCAAACTACCATACCATGCAAATGAAGTAATACATTGACATGTACTATTGTAGCTTCATACCATTTCATAGAATGTTATTAAGCGGCACAATGTTATTTATTAAGCAGTGCTGTTTACCGTGTGAGAAAAGACATGAGGTACAACAAAACCCACTGTAAGAGTTTATTAAGGGAAGGGAACAGAAGGGATATGCATCGGCCTATGGAATGACCATGCAGGAAGAGGGGGGAGAAATAGGTGGAACCCGCTTTTATAGGTTCCCCAGACATGAGAATATGGGCTTACATAGCTATACCATGCATGCACATAGACTACTTGATCATGCTGCAAATTATGTGATTGCAACAGCACATGGATTATGTACGACATAAGGCCCTGAGATGACTAAGCATTTTGCCTGGCTACTGGACAACACATGTGCCATTATGTAGCTGGGGCAGTTGCTAGGAATTCTAACGTTCCAGACTCTTTGTTTTTTATAAAAAATGGCGGGTGAATGGGAATTGAGGTGCCTGTCTGCCAAAACTGCTTCCAGCTGACTCAGTGGGCATTGGTTAACTTTTGGGGGTAGGGAAGGGGGCTTTTGGGGTAGCCAGAGGTCCTGAGGTAGTGGATTGCCCTTCGCTGCTTTGGGAATCATCCATTGCCTTCCGCTACTTCAGGCTCTGTGACTGTTTGGGTCTGACAAGGTGCTGGCAAGGCAGAAGAGGAAGTTTAAAAAAAAGTTTACTCTGAGGGGGGTCCCGGAGGGTTCCCAGGGTGAGGGAGGGGTTCCTGGGACCAGGAAAGTTTGAATTATACTTATCTGAAGTGGATCTGATTTGTCCAGGTAGATTCAAGCTGGCTCTGGAGCTCAAAAGAATTTTTCAAACATATTAAGAAGCAGCCACAGGGAATTTTAAATCTTGAGCTGGTTGCCATGATATTATAATGTTTATTACTCTGCTATCAGAATTTTATTGCTTAGTGTTAGCGAGAATGAGAGAGAGAGAGAGAGAGAGAGAGAGAGAGAGAGAGAGAGAGAAAGAGAAAGAGAAAGAGAAAGAGAAAGAGAATGAATCCTGGAACATGCTTTTAATTTTCACCTGAGATAAGCTTTATCTGAGACAAACCTCAAGGCACATGTTTTCTTTATTAGTTTAACATCCAGGAGACACAGGTGATCAATTGCTGAGGATATTTAACAGTGATATATTGTTATATTAAAATCTGATTTTTGCAAAGTCCAGACCCTTTTGAGTCTGGGGGTGTAAATACCTCTGGACTGTAAGACGAATCTTAAAAGGTCTTATTAAATAAAAAACATGGAGCCAGAAATAGGGGTGAAAATCTGACAGAGATCAGAAGGATAGGAACAGCCAGCTAACCTCACCTCACCAGTGCTACTGCTTCCAAAGAGAGCAACTTCCTGTCCTACCCAGGTTTTTGTATCTTTCTATGCTTCTAACTCATTTCTTCTCTCCACTAAGCTACATCACTTCCTGTCTTACTGCACAGACCTCCAGAACTCGAGTTGATGCTGGGATTAAAGGCGTGTGCCACCACTGCCCAGCTTGTTCTGTAGTGTGACCTTGAACTCACAGAGATCCAGATGGGTTAAGGGTGTGTGCTAACATTTCATGACTTCTGTTTACTATAGTGGCTGGCTGTTTTTCCTCTGATCCTCAGATCAATTTTATTGGAGGACACAGATAAATTATCACTATATTTCCCCTCTTTGTCTAATAAAAAATAAAAGAAATTTAAATCAAGTTATTACTACTAATATAAGAAAAACTATATGCAATAAGTACAATAACTATATACAATATATACAAGCAATTAATACATCAACAATGTCTAGTCCATTTGCATTTGACAAATTCAGAAAGAAAATACTTCATTATCTATCCTATTTTGGTGAGTCCAAAATGTATCTAATTCACTTTCTATCCTAACTTATATTGCTAACAGAAAACCATCTTATGATGTCTTTCAAATTTATACACTTTACACCTCCTTAGTGAGATTTTTTTTTGAAATTTCTTAACAAGGAAAACTGTAACTACAACGATCTAAAGTTCAACTCCCTCAGAAACTCGAGAAGGAAATAATATTACCTAGTAAAACAGGAAGTGCAAAGTAGCAACTTTCAAAAAAATGTGAGTTAACAGAAACAGCCAGCTGCCTGGACAGCCACCTGAGGTTTCTCTGCAACGTTGAGGCATCATCTTCAGCCTGTAGGCTTAGCGCTTAGCGTATCTGACACACTCATTTGTGAAGCAGGATGTACTCCCAAGGTCTACAGCTCGATCCCACATTCGGTGTAAGTATTCTATATACCAGATAAATTTGAATTCCGTCAGTGTTCTGTCATGATTCAGGATTTTAAATTCTGGAAATTGCCGGTATTTTTGGGATTCGGATTCCCATTCTTCTTGGCTTGTGGGTGGCTTCATCTTCTTTATTAAATGCCAGTCTATCATTGAGAGGCCAGACTCCATCAGCCTAGTTATTCCTCCAAGAATAACTGCTCCAGCTACTGTTCCACAGCACATCAGTAGCCATCAGTCAACTGCCTGCTCAGCTGCCTTCAAAGGAAGGAGCACTGTACCTTTTCCGGATTGCAAAGCCACTTCAGCGATGGTGCCATATTGTACTGGCTTCAGAGGATGCCTGTTGCCAAAGTTGCAAACACACTTGTCTTGGCAAGGATCGGTAGTCCTTTGTTTTGTTTCCTCTTTGTCCATTTTGAACAGCATTCTGTCAGCAGTCAATATGAGGGCACTTTCTTGCCTATTGGCTAACTTTTGCTACAATGAAAGTTAACTCCATGTTCAGTTTCTTCAATGCCCATATCTTCTCTGAAATAGATGGTGCTGTCAGGAGCCAACATATCTCATAGTCATAAAAAAAGGAAAAAAAAAATCTATGTTCTTAAACATTTTAAATGCTATGTTCTGTAGATCTCTGAAGGGTTTGAAGATGACCCGTCTATCTAAAATATATCTCTGCTTGACCTTGAAAACATGCCTAATATGACTACAAATTCAGTTGTAATGACTAACTACTAACTTACATTTTTCTATATCCTAATAGTTGGGAATAATAGCTTTCAAAGATTAGCAAATTGCATTACATTGTTAAATGAACTGTATAGGTACAATACCTTGAACAAGATTAAAAATATACATACAATATTTTCTAACAAAATCAATCTCAAATNTATATCAATATATATAATTTGTATACAATATACAAAAATCCAATCCAATATAAAATATTTAAAACTTGCAGTTGCCTTTTAAAAGTAGATTCAATAATCTACCTTTTTATCTATATCATATCTATATCCTCTCTTTTTTCTTTTCAGGGTAGATTCATTTATCTATCCTTTTATCCTGTTATTTCTATATCTTTTTTTCAGAGTAGATTTAATAATCTACCTCTTATCTATATGCTGAAAAGAAAATTTTGAGGTTAATTGTCAAGTCCTGAGAGAGTTAGCTGTATTATTTGTCCAGTATCTACATAATGGGAAAGTGCAGGGCTTGTCTCAAGTCCTTACTTGAGTATTCTGTGAGGCTGGATGATCTCAGCTAGCCATCTTGAAATTGTCCTAGTCAGTTTGTTGTAAGAAGAACTTCTAACCAGTCTTATTAATAAACACGCGGAACAAGAAATAAGGGTGAAAATCTGACAGAGATCAGAGGAATTAGGAGCAAGCCACCACTCACCAATGCTGCCTCTACTTCCCAGGAGCGAAGCGGAGCCAAGAGAGAGCCTTCCGGTCTAACCTGGCTTTTTCCTCCCAAGCTACATCACTTCTTGTCTTGTCTGCATGGATCTTCAGAACTCTAAGGTTGATGCTGGGATTAAAGGCGTGTGCCACCACCTCCTACTGCTAGTTCCCCATGTGACCTTGGAGTCACAGAGAACCAAATGGATTAAGGGCGTGTGCTAACTTGCATGGCTATTGTTTACTACTGGTGGCTGGCGGCCCCATTTTTCCTCTGACCCTCAGATAAATTTTATTAGGAAACACAGATAAATTATCACCACAGTTTGTTGTCCAAAGTCAATCTCTGGGTGGTGTTAATCAGCTTAATGGCTTCATCATAGTTCATATGGAATCAGTGTTGTGGGATCCCATCATCTTTCTGGAGATTTCAAAGTAGCTGTTAAGTGTGGTCATGGTTCACTGCAGAAATTTTTTTGCTTTTTTTTTGTGTGTGTGTGTGTGCCTCCTCTGTGGTTTGGAGCAATGGCAAACGTATGTGTGGCAGAATCGTTGCTCACAGCCAGTCCCAAGTTTGCAATACAAGTTCCATTCCTCTTCATCAAGATATTCCTTGATTTCAAATCTCTGTGAGCAATAGCTAGCTTTCCTTGGGTACCAACAATCTTCATGTGAAGATGGGCAAGACCACTTGCCATGGACAGAGTGAAATCAAAAACAGATTCATGCTCATGGTAATCCAACACCAGCCACAGCTAAGTCCATGTGCCATTGTTGTCTGCTGCTATAAATCCTAGGATGTGTTCATGGTGTAACATCACAGTCTGATGAAACTCTGCCTCTTGGAACCACGAATGTTCTTCCCTAGAAGAGAATATCTTCACAACATCTTCTCCCCGCCACTTGCCTTGCCACACTTCTCCAAACTGACCTTTGCCAATGCTTTCTTATAACACGATGGTCCTGGCAATTGTTCTCTGAACAAACAGCTGTAAATCCTTTGTCCCCAGTAGCCTCATCACTACAGCCACCAGTGCAAAGCAGCAGCTGTCTTCATGGTCCGACTGCCACTGTTTGTGGCCCCGTCCCACCCCAGCTTCTCAGCAAGCCTCCCAGGCTGACCTTGAACTCTGGATCCTTCTGCTTCCATCTCCTTCAGCAAATCCTACCAGGGTACTCAGCCAGAGCTGGGGACTGTAAGGCCATAAGCAAGTGGCTTTTTTATGGATTTGTGCAACAATCTTTGGGCGCCAAATGTAACGTGAATTTCTGAACAGTCTTATTAATTAAAATAAACCCGGAGCCAGGTATTGGGGTGAACGCTTGACTGTATGTANATGGTATATACTTATTGTATATAATTTTCCTTATTTAGTTATAACCTTCATTTATTATTTCAGACAAAATAGGGGAAATGTGGTTGATATATTGTGCACCCTAATAAAGCTTTCCTGGGTTCAGAGACAGAACAAGCCACAGCCAACCTCACCTTGCCAACTCCTCAACTGGTCTTGTTTCCTCAGATTGAAAGTTTCTGAGTCCTTACCTGAATAGATCTCAGCTGAACTACTTAAAAGCCTAAAACCTTAAAAAGCCTAAAAAGCCTCTAGTTCCTGGTCCTCATGCCTTGTATACCTTTCTGCTTCCTGCCATCACTTCCTAGGATTAAAGCCATTTATACCTTTCTCTGCCCAGACATCACTTCCTTCCTAGTGTTGGGATTAAAGGTTTGTGCCACCATGCCTGGCTGTGTTCCCAGTGTGGCCTTGAACTCACAGAGATCCAAATGGATCTCTGCCTCCCAGGTGATATGATTAAAGGTGTGTGTGCCACCATTTTCTGGCCTCTATGTCTATCTAGTGGCTGTTCTGTTCTCTGACCCCAGATAAGTTTATTAGGGTGCACAATATATTGGGGGACACAATATCACCACAGGTAGCAAATGAAATAAAAGCTCCTACCTTAGCTATAAAATCTCTTCCCATTAGGGGCACAGGGAAGGTTGGCACAACTAAACTTGTGTGAGTGAGAGGGATACCCTGAAAATACAATTAAGTGGTGGGGTCTGGTAAGGTAAGTAAGACTATCCCCCTATCCCAACAATAGGGAAATGAGATGGAGAGCTGGGACCCCAAAACTCCCTCAGGACTGAGTAAATGGCTCCACTGTCCAAAAGGAAGAAAATGAATCGCCTCCAATACTATAATGGCTACCCTAGGTTCCCTGTGAGAGATGACTGTGGTTTGGCTAGCAACAGGGCACCTTCAATTCTCATCCATTGCCAAGCCTAGGAGATTGGCTAGAGGGTGGTCTTCATTTGATGTCCCCTTGCCAAGAGGTACATGCGGGCAATCATCTGACCAGTGCTCCTCTTGGTGGCACTTTGGACAAGGCCAGATGGTGGCCCACGTTTAGCAGGGTGGCCCATGGGGCAGGGCAGGNACGAGCCCAGTGGCCTTCTCTACCACACTTAAAACAGGGACCTGGAGCCTTCAGGTGGCCCATCGGATAGCTTGTGCCAGCATTTGGCGGTTCTCTTTATGGGCTTTATCATCTCTCCCATGGTACACCTTAAATGCCACCACTAAGACTTCTGCCTGTGAGGTCAGGGGCCCTTTCTCCAGAAGCTTAAGTTTAGCCCTGATATCAGGGAAGCTCTGTGAGACAAAGTGGGTCATAAGGAGCTCTCTGCCCTCTGGGCTCTCAGGATCCAGACTAGTATATTCTAAGAGAGCCTT